>JAHDVE020010287.1:0-90049 GCA_022606495.2 Halesus radiatus
ATATTTTTAATTTTTAGGTAACCGTTCTAAAAATAAGTAAAAAGGGTAATTTTTTTTGTAATAAAAAAAACTCCGCGATGAGATACTGACCGAATCGAATAGGACAAGGGGAAGAACATTTTTTTATGATATTGATGAAAAAGAACAAGGGCATAGCGAAAACTGATTTTGCTTAACACTGTTTTTATTATTGAGACTTAAGCCAGTAAAAAGACAATGAAGAATGCGATGACAAAACGAAGTAGTTTAAAAAAATCTTTTAATTATTTAATACATGCGTTGTTTAAAATGCACCATTCACCTGCCTGAATTGTTATATTTCGAACAATATACGAGTATATAGGTGTACCTTGTTTATAATTTAATCAATAGCTTACTTCACACCTAGAGACACCTTGTAAATCGCAACTTGTAACTCGCACGAGCGATAATTGGCACCGTGCCCCGATACCGTGCCACACAATGACTGGCACACTGTCACTGTAATAACACCCATAGCGCTAATAGCACCAATAGCACCTTTATTGGCACAGGCCCATTATAATCTAATACGAGCTAACGAATATGACATTATCTCCACAGGTAGGTAGGTAGGTTTCAGAGGCTTTCAACTAGAAACATACGTATAATCACAATAATACGCAGCATAAGGGCAAATCTTCACATTAAAACTCCACAATTTCATCTGCGGAGCTATTTTTCAAATCATTCGAATTTGACTCGCGTTTTTCTATATTTTACATAGCAGTAGAGTAGACATTTGCATGAATTATGATTAATTCTACATCGGTCTGTTATTTTTCAAATCATTTAATCGACTTTTTCATACGTTTCGCACTGCAGTAGAGTTGGCATTTGCTTGAATTGAGTTTCATTCACCGTCGCTCGGGTTCTTTCGGCTTTTGATAAATTGATATAAAATAGGTTAATCAGGTGATAAATGATAATGTAACGGGTAACATCTACCCCTATGACAGACACCGATAGTTAGAAACGTTGGTTAAAGGAGGAATGAGTAGAATACGGTATATAATTTTTTTTTTAAATCAATCATCTTAGCTTAGGTAAAGGGTATTTGATACTGTATAAGAATTTTTACTGCGCCAAGTCAGTAGAACTATGACATGTCAATTTAGGAAATATTTTGAGGTTGAATGATGTGGGGAACGGAAAAAAGGGTAAAGGGATAAATTATGGGTTTAGGAATATTCACCGCCCACGACGAAATGCGGAAAATTCACCGTGGAATGTTCACCGTGTGCAATAGACAAAATATAATGTCTGAATGGTGCTTTTTTATTTATTGTATAATATTAATTATATACAATGGGAACTTATACCCGCTAAGCCACTGCAAGTAGCTTGTCAGCAGGAGTTTATTTCAACAATATTATATAACACAACAATAAATAACAATCATCATACAAATGTAGGGCAAAATTAGGATATAGAGGCGCATGCATGTTGTGATCAATGTACATAAGTTGGAAAAAAAAGACAAAAAATATTAATGGAAACAGCATTACAGTTATGTTATTGAGATACTAGTCCAATTTTATAACACCGATTTAAATAATATTATAAAAATATCAATATTTTTAAAAATATCAACATTTTAAATATCAACATTTTAAAAATACCAATATTATAAAAATATTAATATTATAAAAATATCAGTATTATAAAAATACCATCATTGTGAAAATATCAATATAATAAAAATATCAACATTATAAAAATATTAATATTACAAAAATAAAAATATCAAAAATATCAAAGTATCGGCAAGTATTAAATAAATTTAGAAAGAACAATAAAAAATAAAAAAAATAAAACAGCAGTACAGGTTGGTTACAGCGAGGATGGACTTAATATAATAGTAACATCAACATTTTATTTTATGTTACGAGCATTTACTATTCTAAGGACTGAATTTATTACATTCCGTAAAAGTAAATGGTTAATCTAATAAACTTAACTTAAGCCAATCTAACCCAACAGAAGTGTTATTTTATTTACTTCATTTTGATACTTTTCCCTGCGGTAAATATTCTGCGCTGAATTTTTAGCGATATATTCATATTTTGAATATTACTGTTTTGTACGTAGTAGGGTAAATCGGTTCGGGCAACAACAAGGGAAAAGGCTATAAAGATTTAAATTACATATATTGAAAACATAACACTTTGCCAATCAGCATACCTTTACTTACATATTACCATATATGCGTCATGTTACCTATGTTTATCAACGCAAACTATCTGGAGCCCCGAGCACTGTAAATAGTTGCTAGACTCAAATTAATATGATAAAATGCAGTTAAAATAATGTAGCCGTCTTTTTATTCGTGCCACGATCGGTTTAAAAGGCCATAAACCACAGACTACAATGACGGTTGACAAATCTTTTCATTAATAACCATGGAGCCATTAGCGCTGAACTGTCACGGGGATTCACGGCTCCATGGACTGACGCTTTCATGGCAGACTGAAGAAGTGTCGATGAAACGGGGAAATGGCTTTTTCTCTTTGGACTCACTGGTGCCGCAGCTAACCGGTCAATTGGAATTGTCACCTAATGGCTCGTGCCCTGTTTTTTTTTATATTTTTAAAATCATCGTCTTCAAATCGTCCAAAATAATATCTAGAACGATTGTAAATTTCTTAGTAAAAAAACTAAGTAATTAAATTAAGAATTTGCGTTTATTGAAGATTAAATTAATTAATTCTAACAGTATGGAAGATTTGCAGTCTCTCGTGTATAAGATGAACGAAGTAACTATGTATATACAGAATGAATTAATGATGAATGTAAATAAGCTCATATTCATGGTGTTTGAAAGAGAGGTAGTACGAAAACACTGTGCAATATAGTTGTTAATGGTGAATACTTGTAGCAAGTGGATGAGTTTATGTATTTTGGAAGTATCTTTACGAGAGATGAAAAGGCTGATAGGGATATTGAAAGAAGTATAATTGCGGTAAACTCCATTAATCGAGGACTGGATGCTGTTGGCATTAATAAAAAAAGTTCAACGAAGCGAATCTAGCAGTTCATAATGAACTACTGATACTAACCCTGATGTATGGCAGTGAGACATGGAACTGGCAGAGGAAGGATGAAAGTAACCTGAATTCTGTAGAAATGAGAGTTCTAAGGTGTGTGTGTGGTAAAATAAAGAAAGAAAGCAAGACTGATTTAAGCGTTACGGTTAAGATTAAGAAAGGGACGCTTAGATTGGGTATGTAGAGCGGATGAATGAAAAAAGGAGCGCAAGGAAAAGATGGAGGTGGAGTTAACGGTAGAAGAAGTTGGGGACACCCGAGGAAGACACGATCAAGTGAATCAAGTACTTGGGTCAGGTCATGTCGTAAGTCAGAATAACAGAAGAGTATATATGAGACGATATACGAATGCGAATGAAGTAAGGAATGTGTGCCGAGATATAGTTGTGCGGCGGTCTATCCTCTCTGTCTGCCCACGAGGATAAGTGATGTAAGCGGAGTTAGGTAGTTAATTTTATGTCTTCAGATTACGAAATTTTTGTGTTAGTGCCTGCAAATAAATATTTGGTCGGGCCTGTGTGAATGCTTTGAAGTGTCGGATTTCCTACTTACTATCAATTTTTCTAATTGGTTTGGAGAAAAAGTTTATTTTACAAATTACAGTGGGAAAAAGTTTCAAGATCGGCGACTGGAGCTTAACGAAATAAAGATTTTTGCTCTCCATATTTCAATAGCCGATCATCTCTATCAATTAAACTACTTATTAGATTATCCAACGACTCGATTCTTTTTTACATTTTCCTTATTTTAATTTACATTTGAAGATGAGCTTAAGTGATATTTGTATTCTGTATTTTAATATTCAAATATTGTAATATACAAATAATGAGGTTATCTCCCACAATTAATTAATCTTGATACAAATAATGAGGTTATCTCCCACAATTAATTAATGTTGATACAAATAATGAGGTTATCTCCTACAATTAATTAATGTTGATACAAATAATGAGGTTATCTCCTGCAATTAATTAGAGCACGCTGAGGACAGAATTAATTATTTTTTGGAAAATATCGAATAGTACCTACCGAAGATATGAACCATCAAAATGGTGATACTTTGGGAGAATCTCGCCGGCCGGCCGATAAGCGTGTGACGTCACGGTAGATTAAATGACTGGAGCGGCAGTATGCGGTACTGCCATTCGAATTATTAAACGTGCTGAATTGTGTCTCGTGACGTCACGGGTAGATATTTTGAGCGGCCGTTTTACTCAAGTTCACTTTGAAAGCTCATAACTTCGTCATTTTGGAGACATTGAAAAACCAATTTTACTGCCCCTATTAACTATTTAAATATTATACATTTTTACTTTTATTTTTACTTTTATTTTTAATTTTTAAATTTTTTTTTTGTTAATGCGAGACCAACAGTTTACATAAAAAAAAGTGTTATGAAAAAGTTATATAAATTTGACCATTGATGATAATTATACAAAATAAAGAGGAAATATAAATTTAAAAGTAACATGTAATTTTTTTATGGGTCTGGAAAGAAAGGGGGTAGGGGGGGGGTCGATCTAGATGAAATGTATCTGTGTGATTTTATATTAATAAAATAACAAGAAAAAATAGTGTACACGAGTATATATATATATAAAGAAGAAATTAATGGACTGGTGGTAGTATGAAGTGAGATGCCCGATAAATCAAGGAGTTTTGCTCAGAATTAGTGTTGCATCGAGGAAGGCTAAGGAATTTGGTTCGTTCTCTTTAGTCTATTGGGAACCGTTGTAGGAGTTCCGAGCAATCTGCGGTGAACCTAGTAATAAGAGTGTCAGCCGAGATTCTTCGATCTTCCAACGACAACATATTAAAAAACGCGTCCGACTCTTGGTGATTCATATGTTAATAATATATGTTCACAAAATAAATAAAAAATTGTTGACAACCTCATTGTGTCGTTCAATCGTTTTGCCGACATTCGAGATGTTCCAACTGATGAGGCGGTTGGGATATTTTGAACTACAACTTTAAGAATATTGTGATAAAGTTGTTATAGCCGCGAAATCGTGAGTTAGTGCTGTTTATTCTAATAAGTCCCTTCGTGCAGACTAGAATATACCTTTCCTCATTAACTTGATTGTGGGCTCTTTCAAACACTTAACCACTTATAGTAACATACTTACGTACCCTGTTACTGTTGCGGCAGCCAAACGGCACATCCCGGTGAGTACATTTAAGTCCGAATGTCTAAAACTATAAATTCAGCTTTTAATGTTTCGCAAACGATAATTTGCATAAGTGAAGAAAAGAGCATTGTTAAGTTTGCTTGTGAAATTGTCGAATCGCGGTCTTTCCGCTCTAAATGGTTAACGGTTCGTGTTCAAGTGATATTCTCGTGGGTGCTCGTTCGTTTAAAGTCCTTGAATGGCTGACAAACAAGGAATCGGTGCTTGGTTATACAAATACATATTGGAAATGAGGGAAATGCTCACGTCTTGTTTGCTCAAATGTGTTTCGGGTCAATGTTTTCTTTGGGGTGCCGTTTCACCTCGTTCTTTTAATATTCATGAACTTATTTCTAATTTTGAAATTGTCAGGTGGAATTCTATTTTAATATGATTTTTTTAATTAAAGAACCTTTTGTAACTATCTTCCGCTTGTTTGTTTTTGACCGGACCGGTTTCACCCCATCACGGACAATTTCAGACTGGTACACTTAAAACTAAATCTATGGTATATATATCATCTATTTCAGGAGTGAGTCTCATTGCTCTTTCTAGTATTGTATATTAATCGTTTTAGGGCTCTGCTCATTTTGCAAGTATGTACATAAATCCCTACAGATATTCTGTGATTTTAAATAAAAAAAGTATGGTGTTCATTAAAAATGCAATAACTTGAAATTATACAAGTAAAGAATGAAATTTTACGAATATTATAGTTCTAATAAAAAAATACAAAAATATAAGATTATTTCACTTCACAATTGTGTTTTCCGTGGTCCATGTAGTCCATTTTTACACCGAGCGCATACGAGTTGGGTCGCCTTATCTCATTTGCTTTGCTGCACACATTCATTTATGGGAACAGAGGTCTCGTCGTCCGTAGTGCCGCTGTCATTTAATACATTACGATCATCCGCAATAGAACTAACTTCCGACATGGTGAAAAATATCGATTCACTGTAGGGTGTATTTATTTTAACAAGATAAACAATAAATACAGTTATCAAGACTTGCGCCAACCGCACTATATGTACCAGGCTTAAATTGAACACGTGCTCTCCCGAGGGCGACAAAAAGCAGACTGAAAATTGCAGCGCTACAGCGCTGTGTCGTAATTTAAATGAGAAATTTGTTTTATTGCTGACGGAACGGCTTTACAATTATATTTAAAATTAATTTTGGGTTGGTTTATTACCTTCTGGAAGACGGCTTACGTTGAGTTTGTTTACTGAATCTATCGGTTATTTTTAATTTTTATGTAGTGTCTATTCCGTCAACTTTTATTTAAACAGATGGATATTTCTGATTTTGTTTTTTCTCGTGATTTCTTTTTTGTTTGATAAAATGAGTTTTATAGCAGTTTTTGTCCTATAGTTACAATTTTAGTGGGTCGATTTGTAAAATATTTTATTATGTTATAATAGGTACATATCATAGTAATATTCTTCTTAGAGTTCGCTTTGGATATCTGCGACAAAATTCCCAGTTACATTTTACTCTGCTATTTTATATGTATTTCCTATTTACATTCATGTGTTAGATATAATATTAATGAATACAAGGCTAAACTACAACGGGTATATTAGAGGAGAGCCAGCCTTTTTTCCAATTGACTTACTTTTGACTTACAATTGAATCACTTATATTTTCTTGAATTTGTTTTTCAATATGTGTCGGTTACCCAGTATGATGTATCGAACCATCCAGAAGTTAGCAGAGGTTAAATGTGTCTTAAAAATTAATATACCTTCATCTTCTTCTATTATATAAATAAGAATGCACCGGGCGGACGGTGTGTGTTTGTTTTGTATACAAATCTACAGTTTTATATCTAGCTTAATGAAATTTTGCACGCTTGACCTTCAAATCAAGAGAAAGGTCACTGTCTATATGCGATTTCGAAAAACCATCCCCAACCCCTTTTTTCACCCCTAAAAGCAGAATTTTGGTACTTCTTCATGATTTTTTTCACGTTTCACGTTCAAAACAAGAGGAAAATTACTGGATAGTGGTAGGGGTAGGGGTAATTCAACCATTCAATGCCGGGTACTTCAGCTAGTCTAATATAACTTCATGTACGTAGAAAGAAAATTCAAACCACTTTTTCTTTTAAGTAATTTAGTGGCTGGTTGCCATTTCTTCATTCAACAAAGACTTCTTCTGTTTTGGCTGTTAAAAGTTCTGGCAAAAAACGTCAACTGTGCTGAAATCCAAGAGCAATGTTCCACTATGCGTCAACAACATCACGGGGGATGATAATATAGCCAACGAATTTAGAGACTTTTTCTATTTAAGTGAGGATCAAGGAGATACCACGAAACCATCTATAATGACGTGCTTATCTGCCACCAATGATGACCTGGTCATGAATGTCACTCCTGAAATGGTTGTAGGCGCGATTAAGCAAACCGCTCTAGGTAAAACTCCAGGATACGATGCCATAGGTATCGAACATATAAGGTACGCAGGCGATCAGCTCCATACTATTCTTACCGCCTTATACTCGAGCCTCCTAAGACACACACATATGCCGATGGATATAAGTCAACCTGCCATCATACCAATATTGAAATCCAATCAACTGGATGCATCGATATTGGGAAATTACCGACCCATCTCTTTGACGACAATGATTTCAAGACTATTTGAAAAAATCCTACTTACGCTTATAAAAGACAAACTATCTACCCTGGATAATGGATATGGCCATTTATGGAGTCAAACAAATAATAGCCTACTACAAAAAAAGAAAAACAACCGTTTATGGGTGTTTTCTAGATCTTAGCAAGGCTTTCGATCGTGTGTCGCACCACTTATTATAGGAAAAACTCATAAAACGTGGTATCCCACCAGCAGCAGTCAATATGCTGGCTATTTGGTGTGGGCAACAGAAAAATCTCATCCAATGGGCAAGAGCTTCTTCTAAACCCCTATTCCTTAAAAACGGAGTCAGGCAAGGGGGTAGTATGTCTCACACTCTAATATATACATTGATGACCTCCTACAAGAGCTTAACGACTCACAGATTGGTTGCCATATCCGCGGAGAAAGGAGTAATAACATCAACTACGCCGATGATATGGTGCTGCTCGCACTATCGATTAATGCGATGAGACGACTTCTGCGAATATGTGAAGAGTACGCAAACTCACATAACTTGCTGTACAACTGCAAAAAATTACTTACAGTTGTATTTAAACACAAGGAGTCACTAAATATTCCACCAATCTGGCTAGAAAGAAATATACTGCTTGTGGCCTCGCAGGTCAGATACCTGGGGCATATCCTTACAGAAGACATGAACGATATGGAAGATATGGAACGACAAAGAAGAGTCATTAATATACGCACACTGCATTGCCCTATACACATCTGAGCTGTGGACGCAATACTCAGCAGCGGAATGGGACAAGCTGAGGGTGTGCTACAACGACGCATACAGGCAATTTCTGCAATTTCCAAGGTTCTGCAGTGCCACGATGATATTCAATCAAGGGAGGGTCTACTCATTCCCCGCCTTACTTCGCCACCGACTAGCCAGCTTCTGGGGCAGGACACGGAAGTCAACCAACGCCATTGTCGTGGCTGCATCCGTGTGGCTCAGCTCTCCACTCAATGGGCGATGGATCAAATGCGACTGCCACCCTGAAGACGATCTATTAAATTAAATTTATTTAATTTATTCTATGTTAGGTTTTTTATTTTATTTCTTTTATTTTTATGTAATTATCTTTTGTAATTATTTTTTTTTCACATTTACTTATTTGTTTTTTAAATTTATTTTATTGTATTCATTTCTCTTTTTATATTGCATATATTTCATGTAATATGGCAGACTGGGTTTGCACTACCCACCCAGTTCTGCTAAATTAAAAACTCAAATAAATAAATAAATATAAATTAATACAAACGGAGAGGTGGAAAGCCAAGGGTGGGGGGAGGATGTAGCGGACAGGGAAGGGTGTGTACTTTGTCGATTGGGAATATTATATGTTAAGTATATGGCTTTTATTAAAATACATTTATTATCAATCAGTCCCTAATTGGTGTTTTTGGCTTTCCTCATCTCTAATGCTTCTAGATAGTACCAATATATAACACATGTGTATCATACTTTGGTAGTATACTGCCCTGAAGAAGCTTCGGTGGTAGCGAAACCCGGTTGGCAAGAAATATATAAAAAATAAAACTGATGTAAAACAATGTTATTGTTTTATTTTAAAATTATAATGTCACACCACAAATTTACCGCTTCATTTGAAAATACGAGTATATTATTAATTTATTCCATTTTTAATGCGTTGTTACCTATCTGTCTCCAATGGAAAGATGCTTTCTCTGATTCATTATCTACTCCTACAAAAGAAGATTATCGATTATTATTTTTGATTGCGTTATTATTTAATTCAAACTCATGCCTTATTCTCCTGTTTTCTTACTCCCCCGACTTCTGCGCTACGGTTCTGAGAACGCGAAGAACCTTGGCGACAAAGGCAACAGTAAAACTCCAGAACCCTCTAACATCCATTTATTCGAGAAACAATTTAAGCAAATCACCTTCCTTACGGCGACAAAAACCAATATTAATGAGGTTGTTCCCTAAAAAATTTTAATTTTTAGGAAACACCAAATAGTGCCGAAGTCGTCCAAATTTTGGTATTTTAGGAGAATTTCGCAGGGCGGCCGATAGCCGTGTGACGTCACAGTACATAAAATGACGGTCGCGACTGTATGCAGCACTACCTTTTGAATTGTATTGAATTGTGTCTTGCCGCGTGACGGGTATTTTGAGTGGTCGTTTTACCAAAAGCTCTTATAGCTCATAACTTTGTCATTTTTGGAGATATTAAAAAAAACTGCTTTTACCGTCGTCATTAAGTGTTAATAATTTAAAAAAAAATAGTAGAAAACTCCAGGTCGGTCGTTTTTTAAAAGTTCCGTTGGTTTACTCATTCAGTATAAATGTCCGTCATTTACCCGCCTGCATAGATTTTTTTTATATGAATACCTCACAAGAGTCCCAACTGCTCCCAACCGTCTGGAGCCAGTGATACGATGGCACCGCAATTGGGGAATGTTGTGAGGCTGAAGGGATTGGGGAGGGGAAGGCGAAGGGGAAGAGTAAGGTGGGGAAAAATACCCGGCTATTCAGATCTGGTCACCAAACACGGCTAAAAGCCATTTCAAGCAACGTTTCAATTCTGAATGGTGGTCTTTCACCAGGGCGATACTGAGAGTATTTTCCACTCTGGAACGTTCCCAAATATACTACATATATTTTTTAAATGAATTAATTGTGAAACAGCACAAATTAATGAAATAAAATTTACTTGCGCAAGCCGGGATTTGAACCCTCGATCTTCGGATTCGTAGTCGTTCGTTACCCCCCGACCATAGATAAAATATGACAGTAAATCTGTAAATAGTATTACCCCCAAAGAGAAACACATATGGTACAACTATTAATCCAAGTAATATTTATATGACAAGAGCGATTTACCTCAGTACGTATGTCCTCAGTACATTGCTTGTATGGAAATACTAGGGAGTTGCAGCAAATGTTATCTAGGATATCCATATTGATTAGCAGGACATATATTGCAGAAAATAATTTCTCGATAATCGCTATACTGATTATATATACAATTATCCAACATCGTTAAGAGTAACTTTAGAGCCAGCAAGTGCAGTTGTCTATGTTTGAGTGCAATGTGTAATATTGTAATATTGTATTCCACGCTCGGTAAGCTGTATCTAAACAAAAGCATGTTTGTTTTAATTCTCATTGAAGGTAAAAAGGAATATCTCAATGGAGATGGCGCAACTCGCGCTTCAAGCGGCACGATCTTTTGTTACACCGCGAACAAGGTTGCCCACTCCATCCGATCAATAATACAATTCAAAACGTTTTTCATTATATTTCTATTATAAATTTGAAAGGGTGTTTTTATTGCTTTTTTATTTTTTATAACTAGCTTATTGAAAAACCATATTTAATTTTGTTGTTAAATAAATTGATTGAAAGATAATAAAACGTTTTGTATTATTGTTTGAAATCGGTTGAAAGCAGAATTCCTCGTAGATATTGTGGCATGTGCATACGAAAACTTGGAACCGAAAACTGTTGTTCTATGAGCTTGTTGTTTGTTTTTTATTCTTGATTCTAGCGAAAATTTTTCGTCGACCTATCATAAGCGAATTAAATTTAATGAAACTTTGTGTGAATCACGAATTAATAGTCTTGTTTTCGAGATGACATTGATTGAAATGGCAGTGATGATCGCACGAGATCGACTGATTAATTTATGAACTTGTCGCATTCGTCAAGTCTCGAGGAAAAGAAATTGTAAATCTATTCCCACAGAAGATTAATACCATTGATCTTTTGTATGTATTGCCTATTTATTTGTTTATTTACATTAAGTTTGTATTTCCACAAACTAAATAATTTACTGTAAATAGAGGCGTAAGTGGAAATTATTATTATGTTTTGTCTGGGCGATATTAATTCCTAATTAAAAAGATTACCTGTTCTCTAAGGATTTCAATGTATATGCTGGTTGTGGTGTTCATTGCTCTATGATCAAAGCTAGGCTGTTGGTAGTTTTCAAGTTCGGTTATGAAGTTCGTATTGCGCAGTTGGAAACGGTCATTTTAATATATTAATAAAAATTATTATTCTGTCAAATAGAAACAGTTTTTCAAACAGAAACAATTTGTCATAAAAAAGTATTAAGTAATTTATGGAAAAAAAAACAGAAATTTTATTGCGACGGCCTCCATGGTCGAGAGGTGAGGATCTCGACTACGAATCCGAAGGTCGCGGGTTCAAATCCGGCGTGCGCAATAATTTTATTTAATTAATTTGTGCTGTTTCACAAGTAATTAATTTAAAAATAATATATAGTATATTTGCACACGTTGCAGAGTGGAAGATACTCTCAGTATCGCCCTGGTGAAAGACCACCATTCAGAATTGAAACGTTGCTTGAAATGGCTTTTAGCCGTGTTTGGTGACCAGATCTGAATAGCCAGGAATTTCCCCCACCTTTCTCTTCCTATTCTCCTTCTCCTCTCCAATACCTTCAGCCTCACAACATTCCTCAATTCGGGATGCCATAGTCTCACTGGTTCCAGACGGTTGGGAGGAGTTGGGACTCTTGTGCAGTATTCATATAAAAAAAATATTAAAATCCTTAATGGTTCGTTTTGTTAAGGTAGGCACAGTTTTTGTGTCTCTACGGACTGCACGCCACTGTATGTTGAGTATCTGAAATTATTATTTTGTATTATTACATTGCTTTAATTTTCGAGATGTCAATCTCTGAAGTACGATTGTCTTAAGGTTCTAGTTACTTTATATAGTGCCAATTCATAAAATATTATATCAAGAGCAGTTTATCGCATTTTTATGAAAAAACAGCTTCAATATCTCGAGTTATAAAGACATAAATGATTGATTATTATTTCATCAAAAAAAATTACGATTGATCCAACCAGTTAGTGCAAAATGTTTGTGGCAGCCCTGGGATCGTGGTAGGTTCAGTATGAAATCGTTTGGTTGCAGATTGTGAAGTAGGGAGCCAAATGAAACCAAGAAGTGTTTCAAAACCAAATCTCATGGTGCCTGCAACCGGATGCGTTTTGAACGTGATTTCAATGGGAATAGAGCCCGGGACCTGTGCGCAGTGATGGCCTGAAAATGGGCCGCATTTATGAAATTCTCATATTTCTGTCAAAATTATCTACTTACTCTTGTTCACAACATTCCATCTTTTGAAATATTTGTAGATTGGTATTTGAGAGAAATGCAGTGGCGTGCTTCATACTTAAATTAATTTTGGATTGGAGGCCAACATACCTAACCAAACCGGTCAGTGGCTGAGTTGGCATCGCGTTTAGGTTGTTCACCCAGGGGTCATGAGTTCAATTCCTCGGCTGGATAAGTCCTCCATTACGACATAAGCAATATCTTCCGCTTACTGTGATGGTAGTAGGAGATTTTCAAATATTATCAGGTTATTCGTAACCAGGGAATATTTGTCTTTCCTTAAAAAAAAAAAAAACTGAATGATGTTTTTCAAATCAAAAGGAATAGCAAATATCTAGTACGCCTCGGAGTCATTTTATTTATTTTTGTTTTCCAAGTATTAAAGCATTAAAAATTTCGTTTTTCGGATTTTAGAAGCAATTTCATTAATTGTTTGTAAGATAAGGGTAATTATTAAAAAGGTGTTTCCCTAAAATCTAGGTTAATGAAATATAAAATCAAAAAATAAAACATCCTGAAAAGGCGTTTTTTAAGGTTTATTCCAGATCTCGGGGTAGAGTGGTACAATCCCACGATTTCCATATAATATAATTTCTTTAATTTTTTTAACAATATTTTTTCTTCAAATGATGTATAATAACTCTGTGGTGTAATATTTTTTTAATTAATAATATTTACTTTTAAGAAAATAATATTAACATAACCTAAATGAAACATGAAACCGGAAAAAACGAAAGAAAATAAAAAGATTTCAGTCGCATCTGGGACTCGAAGTCAGGACCTCTGCCTATCCGGGGAAACCGCTTAACCGACATAGCTAATGAGACCAGTTCAATTTATGTCATCTTCATCGATATCGTATCTCAAATTCAAGATTTGTCAATATTATTCTCCATTTTTAATCCCATATTATTTATTATTTTCTATGATTAAATATTACAATGAGGTTTTTAAATCTAAATAAAAATATATAATAATTAAAAAAATTAATATTTACTTTGTTTAAAATCACTGTATTTAATATGTAAATCTCTACGTGTTTTAGAAGCAAAGCTTCCCTCTTCAGGAAAAATATATATTTTTTTAATTAGTAGATAAATCTGTAAAAATAATTTAAAAGTAAATTCATAAATTATTTTGAAGGCTTAGTAGATATTTGCTATAATTTTTATTAAAAAATATGTACATTGTTCAGTGTATTGGGTAACATGCCACTGCATTCCTCTTTGTATTAGAATTTAATTTGGGAGGACGCAATTTCGTTTTCCGTGCACCGTTTTAAAAAATAAATTATTGCCCGATCGAAGAGTAGTGAAATAAATCTACACCTTAGTCCAATAGGGGACTAACTCAAAATACACTAATTTGAGAAAACTGGTTTTGAAAATTTCGTAATAACCTTGCATCGCTCCGTTAGTAATTTATCAAACTATCATATCATAGGGGTAAATGGCGACGTTTATTAAGTTCCAAACGGAAACATTTGACATGTTTCTCCATTGAACTAAAAATGTGCTGATTTCATTATAATTTCATAAAGAATTATCTGACTACATAATTAGGACGAATTACACATATTTTTTATTGAAATATGAGAAGGGAGAGTTTCTTTACCATTTTTCATCATTAACTCAAAACACACAAATTTGGAGTTATTTCCCTGTTGAACTAAGGTATCGAATTGTTTAACGTCTGTGAAAAATAACATTGAAAAATACAGTTATTTGAGAGATCATACCTGTCTACCTACCTCTGCGTTTGTTGTAAGAACCAGGCGATTTGGCTGCAATGACTGTACGCACGTAAAGCGTAAAATAAATTTTACAATAATATTTTTTCCTGTGGGAAAGATGGTTGCGGAAAATGAAATTATATTTCAAGGTAGAAAATACACATTTTATTCAACGATAACTCTTTTTATCATCCCAATCGTGTGAGCATTATTATAGCATAAAAAAAAAACCGAACAAAATAATCATGGAAGACATATACATCAATAAATATGGTATATTGTTTTTGATTGCGTACGTAAATAACCCAAATGATTATATAAATGATGTATTTTTAAGATTCAATTTTTAATTATTAATTATTTTTATTGAGATTTAAAAAACTTATTTTAATATTTAATCATTGTAGAAAATAATACTAACATAACCTAAAAGAAACATGAAAACGGAAAAAAACGAAAGAAAAAAAAAATATTATAATCATTATAAAGGTAGCTACCAATAATATGGGATTAAAAATGGAGAATAATATTGACAAATCTTGAATTTGAGATATGATATCGATGAATAAGACACAATTTGAATTGGTCTTATCTAAGTTGGTTAAGCGGTTGCCCCGGATAGACAGAGGTCCTGGGTTCGAGTCCCAGATGCGACTGAAATCTTTTTATTTTCAGTTGTTTTTTCGTTATCATGTTTCATTTAGGTTATATTAATATTATTTTCTAAAATGATTATATATTTTTAAGATATTCGAAAGGAGCTTTTTTCGTATGAAATGTATTTTTTTCTTCAAATCGAGGTATAAAAAAACCTAAACTAACAATATTTAATAATCACCTTAAACGTCACGAGAATAATAAAAGCTTCACTAAATAACTGGCGTTTGATAATATTTTGAAAATGAAGTTATTTATCAAAATTAATCCATAAGTTAGTAACAAAATTCAAATATATTGTTACTTTTTAGACAATGAATCAAAATACGGACAAAAATATAATATTCCATGGAAATATTTAATTTAAAGTTTATTTGATTACATTATTTTATATCTTGAACTAAATTAAATAGGTTCTTTATTAATACTTTTGATCAAGTATTACAATAACAAGCACAAAGAATTCTTCCACACAAACAGATTTAATCAAGAACCATTCACCCCTAATTATGTACATAGTTTTTTTATCACAACACAATTCCTTTTCAAGAAATTAGTTACACAACACTTCATCATCTAAATAAACGTACAACGATGAAAACTAACTGACACGTCATTAGGAATCTGATTGGCTTCTACTTCACAACAAACAATGCATCGTATTGATCAGTTAGCAATATTTATTGACCAAAAAAATAGAATTGATCAGGTGTTGTATAAGTTTATGTACACGGTGTCCGGAAGCTCGTCGTACAAGCGGGAAATTGTTGAATTTACATAACACAGAGAACCCAAACAAAACAAAAAAGTATTTCGATACGAGCGTTAATTTTTAGGTTTTATTATTTTTATTTTTTTTTGGCAAATAAAGGGTAAAGCAGGTCAATGCTTTGACGCATTTTAGAAGACAGTAAACAGCTGATGTTTACCCCGTAGCGACCGATTTTTTTTCAATTTAAGATTAAAAAATCCAACTTCGGACCGATTTACTCGAAAACGAAAACTCAAATCAAAAAAGTTGAAATCGACTCCAAATGTGTTGCAGAATCACCAGTTTCCCGCTTGCACCACTAGTTTCCGGACACCATGTATTACTGATGATTTTTTTGAAGAAATAAAATATTTACCAATTTTAAGTAAGTACCTAGGTTTCTATTTTGATGTATCTTATGAAATTCTAATTGCCATTCTTCCCAACCCTACTGAGCAACTGGTGAGCCGAAATTTTGCCTCAATATTGTTCAAATGCACAAATACGCACTCTCAAAAGAAATTCTCTATCAAATTTACCATCAGTTTGGGAAATCGATTTTTTGTGGATTAAGATCCGCTCAACAGAAGACTAATTATAAAAATTGTCTACAGGGTGAAAAAATGTCACCGAAATATCAAATGTCAAAATTGATTATCGATCGATTTTACGCGATCCAAATATTGACTGACAAAGATCTTTTTCCGTTTTAAAATGCAAAAAACATGTTTTTGGTATGTTTTAAGTAAAACTGAAAAGAACCTTACTAATTTGACTTATTATAAGCCACGTTTTGTCTTGTTTTTCACGGAGGAGAAACATCAAATGTCAAATGTACGAAACGTATAATGTACTCTGAGGGCATTTGCAAACATATTTTTAAAGCATACGTTTGTGAAGTATAAAGTGTTAGTTTATGTATTCGTTTTTAAAACGGATGATGTGTATTCATAATAAATACAGTATTCACTCATCTCTTTTTATTTTACATAGAAAGTTTTTACTTTGATGTGATTTTATTGTCTATAAAAGTGGGCAGCCACTATTTTATTGTCCACGAAAGTGGGCGGGTACCTTAATAGACAACTTAAGATGTTCGATGATAAAAATGCTTGGAAACAGGCAAACAGAGCGAATAGGCTCATCGGTGCCTCAGATTGATCATTTGAAAAGTTGAGAAGAAAGGCCGTAAGAGTTATTTTTTGATGCTTTATTGGTATTTATTTCAAACTCAAGATTTTAACAGCTTTTTTAAAAATAATCAATTATTGGAAATAGAATATTCTTATTGATGCAACATTTTATATGAATAAATTATGATTCTCAATCGGGTCGATCTGTTTGAATACTCGTGAAGTTTGACATAATTATCATTATCAAATCGGCACCTAATGCCATTTTAATTTTAAAAACTTTAACTATTTATTTTAACATCTGATTCGGCTCATCTACGTTTGATTTAATATTGAAGACGGTTGAGTTTAACAACGCAATAACGTATTATCAAACAACTCGTCTTTTTAATACACAATTTAAAATATTTTGGCGTCTAATTGATGCTGTAATATCTATGATGATATGATTGAAGATGCCCAATTATTTTTTTTTGCAGGGATATTGGATTAATGATTTGAAGAATAAAAATAACGTTTCATATTTATTTTAGGTACTGTAATATTTAATCATAATTTCCAATCAAACTACAATATTCTACCTCGATCTTTCTCTTTACACTAGATTAATAAGTTACATTAAATTACAATTTATTTAGTTTCTAATAATAAAATATTTGACTTCTAGAGCGCATCGTATTGACTCAAATAAGAATGAGTACAATTCAAAGGCAGTGTGATCACTATCAATACAATTCCTGTATACTATTAATTACAACACTCATATTTGTGAAATGGAGATAAATATTGTCCACTCATCACTCCGAACTAAGGCCACCCTCGTAAAACAACAAGTATCACATATTTCATGAAGCTATTGCATTAAACAAGCATTTGTCTGATCTATCGTTGAGCGGTTAGATATTTATTTTAA
The DNA here is from genome assembly GCA_022606495.2 of Halesus radiatus. Lineage (NCBI taxonomy): Eukaryota > Metazoa > Arthropoda > Insecta > Trichoptera > Limnephilidae > Halesus > Halesus radiatus. The sequence continues at coordinate 18,194 of JAHDVE020010287.1, forward strand.
ATATGCAATTATCAATATAGATTTTTTAACTCAACGCATATTTAAGTACGAGGGAGTTTTTCAATGCTCAGAATCGGTATTTGTTATAAGACAATGACATTCAATTGAAAAAAGGTATTTATTTGAAACCGTTTTAGTAAATTTTAATCCGGTCGACATATGCATTTGATTTTTTCGATAATACAATAATATTTAGTATTCTAAATCCAATGTTAGAAAGACCTGTGGCCGCGCATAACTCCGCCCCCTTACCCCTCCACTTTCTCCTTCTAGACAGTCTACAACTTACTGAATTGGCGGAGCGTGGCCGTAAACCGTGCGCCGGGTTATGCGAACAAGTTGCGAGGGCAGGGTATGCGCAGTACGAAGCTAATTTTGAACCATAGCGGGTTGTTCTTAGGCTGAATCGAGCAGAGATTTTCTTATTTCATCATGCAATAAATGGTAAAGTATTCTGAAATCTAACATTCAGTTATAGATCGAAGTTAACTCTCCATTCTTAACATTTTCCTAATTCAGTCGACTAAGATGATCAATATATAGTATTAATAAAATAAGAATTTAATTTTAGAAATCGATAGAACAATGTATTTATGACAGAGTAGCAAAGCTGCATTTTCGTTTTTGCGATTGAATCATTGTTTATAAAATACTTTTAAAAAAAAAATTGTTGCTGGTATGGAATGCTGTCAACACTTTTGAAAACAGATATTTTACTAATTCTTATCTAAATCTCTCTGGAAGTTTACCCATAACAAAATAAATATTTCTCTCTCCTCTGACAATGTGTGAGACATAGCGGTTTACATATGGTTAAATAAGTGTCGATTGTAACAGTACAAGAAGCTCTATGATCCCGACAGCCTCAGTAAGTATATTAGAGTGGTTGTTCGATGGATGGTTGGTTTGGTGATGTGGGGGTCGGAGGCTCGCAGGGCTCATCCGAAGTTCTCAAAGTGGTGGATGAAGTAGGGCAGCTTGCGACCCTTGTTGACCTCCTCGCAGGCGGACATCACGCTCTTTGTGAGGGGTCGAGGTCCACAGGAGAACACGCCGATCTTTGACACCTACGATCAATCAAAATAAAAACACTATTAAAACATGAGGAAGTTAAATGCTTCATTGTCAATCATTGCGCCTGCATTAGGACAATTCAATTGATATGAAAGTAAAAATATTCAGATCAATTTTAGTTTATTATACTTGAAGCAGGTCGATTAGTTTGTATATTTGGGAAGTATGTTTATGATAGATGGAAAAACTGATAGGGATATTGAAAGAAGGGTGAATGAAGGAAACTCCATTAACGGAGGACTGAACGCAGTTGGCGCTAACAAAAAGTTGTCCAAAGAAGCGAAGCTAGCAGTCCACAATGGAGTGCTGATACCAACCCTGATCTATGGCAGTGAGGCATAAAATTGGCAGAGGAAGGAAGAAAGTAAGCCGAATGGCGTAGAAATGAGATCTCTGAGGCGAATGTGTGATAAACCATGTATGATCGTATGAAAAATATTGATATTCGTAAAGAATGCAAGGCTAATATAAGCGTCATGAGCAAGATTAAGAAAGGGACGCTTAGATGGTTTTGGCATGTAGAGCGAATGAACGAAAAAAGGAGTGTAAGTAGAATATATGATGCAAATGTGAATAGAAGAAGAAGCAAGGTACGCCTGAGGAAGACGACGGCACGATCAAGTGAATCAAATACTTGAGTCGGGCTGTGTCAGAAGTCGGAATAATAGAAGAGAATGTATGAATGCAAATGAAGCAAGAAGTGTATGCGAAGATCGAGTTGTTTGGCGTTCCGTCCCCTCTGCCTACCCCTGCGGAGAAACGGCGTAATGGTTAGTTACTTAGTTCAAAATGTCGCGTTGAATCCTAAGGTAAGGTTTGAAAAATATATATTGGCATGTGTTTTCAGCAATAAAAATTGCCAATATTATACTTACATAACTATGTTTCTTTTGTACAAATTTGAGGAAGGAAGACATATCGGGCCTGCCAAAGTGATTGACGGCCTTCAGACCAGTGAACATCGACATCTTTGATAGCCTCTGGAAGTGGTTCTCGCAGATGTACTGAAAACGAAAAGAAAATAATTAATCAACATTTCTCTACAGAAAGTAATTTTTAGAATTTCTTTGATTTGTGAAGCTCAGAGAGACCAACGGTGTACGACAATCCAAGAAATAATTACAATAAGGTGCACTTAACAATGAAAATACACACTTCGTCTGGAAAAACGTTATACGATTTCGTGTTTTTTCGGTTATGTAGGGTAGTTTAAATGTGATACCATCAATTAGAAATCATCTCCATTTAAAAAAAAACTTTAATCTATGTCTCCACATTTTATTAGAAGTTTTATAAAATCGTATAAATACTTCTAAAGTTCCGTGGGTACCCTGAAACTTAAAAGCAGATTACTAAATAGATATATTCTAAACTTATTAATAAAAATGTGTATCTCCGACCATCCTGTGAAACAAACATATTATGTTTTCCACCATACGCAGGAGTGCGGGGGTTGGGGTGTATTTACGTGCATACGGCGACTCTGCACACTTCCTTTCGGAATCAGTTCCGATTTTTCGTGAGAGAGAGGGGTCAGGTGCTTTGCTTTCATTTCATGGATAATTTATCAGCGAGAAAAATAGAAAAACGAAGTGCTGGAATCCAAGACAGTTCAATCACAAACAGAAAAAGCCAGAAACGTATTCCTGAACTTATTCCAGGAAGCCCTATCGCATCCGGTGATTCTCGAGATAATGAAAATGGTGATCTTTTGCAACCATGTTCGTCTTCAACAGCTCAATTGTCCAAGAAAAAGTTAAATTTTATTTCTCCACTGTCAAAATATATAACCGTTTTGGCGTATCGGACAGAGCTGCTGCAGCCATTGCTGCTGCAGCCATTGCGTCTGCTGATTTTCACGATTCAATCAGAAGTTGAAGTAATAGAGAAATCGCAAATGCGTCTTGAAAGAGCAAAAGCACATCAGGAAACATTAGTTAAGAATCAAATAATGAAGATTTCTGTTTTATAATTTGACGGCAGAAAGGATAAAAAATCAATAAAATTTACTAAACAATACCGACAAGAATCTGTAGGAGAACATAAATATTTAATTAGAGAACTATACTCCGTGTATGTTGACCACATTTTCCCAAGTCAGGGGACGGCTAACGGCATAGAACTTTCCATACATAAGTTGGTGACTTCTCAGAAAATTTTCGGTAGCAGTTTGCTGCGACGGTACAGTGACACATACCGGAAAATGCGGCAGTGTTACGAGACTGTTAAAAAAATGTCAGCCATGTCTTTTGTATATGAATGGATTGCCCCTAAGGCACCAATTTTTATAATTAGATGGTGCTGCTACTGGATCGGTTTCCTAAACAGGTACCATTGGAAAAAAATTGGAGGAATGTGAAAAACATCCCATTGCGAATTATATTAGGATAGACGGAATTTTGCAGGATATGTTAAATACCAAAGCTGTGATCAACGTCACTTATGATACCACAAAATCTATTATTACAAGTGGTGAATGTTCATCTGATTTAGCGAAGAGATTTCCAGGAAATATGTCACATGCTAGATGGTTGACAAAGGTAATAGAATATTACGCATATATATTTCCCCCACAAAACCTTTTGAAAATCTTAAGCATATAACGATGTTTGTTATCAGAGTTTAATCGTCTTTTTGGTTTCAAATTAAAACCCATTCTTGTAAAGGTGGTAGTAGGCATTTTTGGAAATTAGTTTCAAGTTCTCCATGCCTCCTACTCGAACTAAAAAAAGTAAGCAATCCTGTTATTGAGCGGAACAGTTATTTATTTAATCCAGAAAACATTATTTTGTCGATGCTGTAAGACGGTGAAAACATATTCGTGAACTTGCCATTAGAAGGATATTAAACAATACGATCCGGGCGTATCCTTCAAGTTTTTTAAGACCCTACAATCATTCTTAATACCAAATCATACACTGGGCTGATAGATTGGTGACAATAGTATTTTTAGCCTTCTGTCCTTCGAGACGCCAGAGATAAAGTCTTGCAACTACTGGTGGAATCAGGAGGCAAGGATGAACTGGCATTTTCAGGATTCCCATAGCATATTCAGGCCGCATATCGTTCTATTGAGATTGCACAGAGACTTCGATACTTTTATGTGATAAAAATTCTAAAGATGGTCTCAAGGCGAAATTGGAATATTACATAAATTTTATTAGAAAATTTTAAAGCAAATGGGATTTTAAGGATTTTTCTGATAAACTGTATAAATGTTTTTTGTTCGATTGAATAATTTTTTTTAATGAATAAATGTTTTTCATGATTCTCATGATTTCGAATATTAGACTCGGACATACACCTGCGGGGAGTAAAAATTGCGAATTTTCAAAAGCAATGAATTCTACAAGGGAATCAACGACAATTTTTATAAATATTTGCTTTCCTCTATGGGTCGATCATACTTCGAATATCCTACGTATTCGAAATGTAAAGATAGAGAAAAAATCCATACAAGAGAGATCCACCCTATCATCTAGCAGAGAATTGTATGAGTGGAAATAGAAAAATGAGAAATAACAGATACCATTCTGGCAGATGTTTGGAGTTCGGAGGGAACAGACGATTTACCAGGAGCATTTTTAGAATATGACAATATATATGAATGGATTTATTTATCAACGGATTAGAACAAGACTTACTACAATGTCATACATCTGCTAACAAAAGCACCGCAACGGAAAATAGAGAAAATGGCAGTATCTCCTCTTCAACGACGAAGGGCAAAACAATGAATTGGAGAGAAAGTAGAGTCTGGAGGTCCAAACTTACCAGCATAGTCGTCCTGAGATCGAACTTGTGGAAGAACTGCGTGATGAAGATGTGTATCTCCAAGACGTTGGTGACGTCCTTCCGCTCAACGTCTCTCAGCACGTCGATGAACCACTCGAAGTGTTTGTGCGATGGACAGATCCAAAGGAAGTACACCTGCAAAATCACAATACCTAATTCATAATAGGTCCTTCATGAATCTACCTTTTTTTTCTTGATTTATTGTGTTTTTCCATTTCGCCTGGTGGATTGTCATGTTTAAAAATATATATTAAATGGATTCATCAAAGTTTCATAACTCGAATTGGAAATAAATGAACAAATGTCCGAATAGGAAACATTTTCGTTCACTTAGAAATTCTAGGCAACTATGCTAATTTCATTATGCCAGAGCTCTCTTAAAAAGTTTCACAAGAAAAAAAACATATTCATTATTTAATCATTGAAGAAGATACTATTAACATAACTTAAATGAAACATGAAACCGAAAAAAACAACAGAAAATAAAAAGATATCACTCGCATCTGGGACTCGAACCCAGGACCTCTGTCTTAATAGGTTATCTAAGTTGCAATTGTGTTCGTGATGAACTTTGTAATCATCATAAAGATAGCTGCCAATAATATGGGATTAAAAAATACAGGATGATATTGACAAAGTCTTGAATTTGAAATATGATATCGACGAAGATGACATAAATTGAACTGGTCTCATTAGCTAAGTTGGTAAAGCGGTTGTCCCGGAAAGAGGTCCTGGGTTCGAGTCCCAGATGCAACTGATGTCTTTTTATTTTCTGTCGTTTTTTTTCGGTTTCATGTTTCATTTAGGTTATGTTAATATTATCTTCTTCAATGATTAAATATTACAATGAGGTTTTTGAAACTTCAATAAAGTAATTAAAATTGAATATTTATTATTCTTCATTTTTGTTGTTTTTCTGCTTGACAATAGAAAAAAAAAGTTGATTGTTAGAGGTGATAAAAATGACAAAAAAACCTTTTTCAAAAAAGTAAACGACGTACACAAAGTAATTTGAAAATGCCAATGAAAAGCACGTACCTTTTTACACGCCACTCCCGAGTACCTATTGGTGCTGGTGCCGAACACCAGGTCATTGAGGATGGAGGCGTAAGGGGTTACTCCGATTCCTCCACCCACCATCACGGCCACCTCGAACTTGTACCAGTCCTGGTTGCCGCCGCCAAACGGACCTTGGATTCTGAAAACAAATCGTTAATATCACTGATTAATCGATTTCCCGAAAATCCCATCCAAAGAGATTTACAAAATAAACTGCAACGGACGTAAAAAAAACTCTTCAGTTGGCAAGGAAATTCACGAGATTAAGCAGATTATTAACACAATGATTGCCCCGTTGAGTACTGGATGCGTTATAAAGCAGGTGTATCTGAAGGAATATGGCCACTGAAATAGGAAACCAACCTGATTTAGGATCAATACTAAATGAACCGATTGTTTAAAACTTCATGTCAGCGGGACTAAGTCGACAAATCGACGAGACTTCTGTGCTGCTGTCGCATTAACATTAATGCAATATGCCAATGAGAGCAAACGTACAAATAACTAACAACTTACTTTTAAACTCGACTTACTTTATTGACGGCCTCCATGGTCGAGGGGTAAGGCTCTCGACTACGAATCCGAAGGTCGCGGGTTCAAATCCCGGCGTACGCAAGTAATTTTTATTTAATTAATTTCTGTTGTTTCACAATTAATTCATTTAAAAATAATATATAGCATATTTGCGCACGTTCCAGAGTGGAAGATTCTCTCAGTATCGCCCTGGTGAAAGACCACCATTCAGAATTGAAACGTTGCTTGAAATGGCTTTTAGCCGTGTTTGGTGACCAGATCTGAATAGCCAGGTATCCCCCACCTTCCTCTTCCCATTCTCCTTCCCCTCCCCAATACCTTCAGCTTCACAACATTCCCCAATTGGGAATGCCATAGTCTCACTGGCTCCAGACGGTTGGGAGCAGTTGGGACTCTTGTGAGGTATTCATATAAAAAAAAACTATGAACGAGTTCACGTACCAAACGGAACGAAGAATAGTAATTATATCGTAAAAAAACATACATATATATTTTGTACGCATTAACCATTTAACAGAAACTGTAATAATAGTAATTCTTCATCCTCTTCGGGCTGCATCCCTGAGTTTCGTCATCGGCTCATAAAGCTGAGTGATACGTAACTCAATATTATCAAAATTACTGAATAATATTATATATTTTTTTTAGTACTTAATATTAAACGCATTTTTTCCTCATAGCACCAACCAGTACCTGTCAAACACATATACACAATCTCTTTATACTTAATTATTATACTTTTTCTAGATATATTATATCACCATACTATGTCAATACTATCTTTTTACCCTTCAATTTTTAATATGAACTAAACTTGTCAATTTAACTGTCCTAAAACGGGATTTGTTCCTAGTTGGGCAGTCAAAGCTTTCTTAAATGTTGATGTTAAATAATGTGTCTTTCAAATAAATAAATATTATTATTATAAATAAGATGAATTATTTTACTATTATTCTTATATTACGCCATACGATAAATTTCAACCAGATCGTATTTTAATGAGATTGATATTAATGGAAGCCACAAATAGTCAGCAGATGTAATACTACCCCATACCTTATTTGCGGGCGATCCTCTGGCTGGAAGTTGCAAGGATCGAAGTAGTTCCTGAGGTTCCACGTCCAGGGACCCTGCGCCTTGATGTGGCAGCTAAGGAAGTTCTCGTGAGGAGCTGACGTAAGCGTGAAGGAGTGGAACTCTTCTTGCTTGAATGCAGTGCAGGCCAGCCTCACCCATTGCCCTAAAAATAATTCATATTGAGATGGTGAACCTTTGATTTGTCGAAATTTACGTTTTCACGCATTTTAATAAAGATCTGTTTAATAATTGTAGGTCATGAGATTTATATATATATAAAAAATATTATATATTTACCTGATAGATATTTTAGGTTAGGTGGGCGGTAGAACTTAATTTTGATGACATCTGACGGCAGAAGATCAGCTTCGATAACATCGAGAGCCATGTATTTGGTTCTCAGAGATACAACCTTTGATCAAAAAAAGAACATAATGTTATTTATTGTTAACTAACTAACTAACTAACTAACCATCACGCCGTTTCCCCGATCGATCAACAACAACTCGATCTTGGCATACACTTATTTCTTCATTCACATTCATACATCGAATGTGAATGAAGAATGTCTCATACATTCTCTTCTATTATTCCGACTTCTGACATGGCCCGGCTATTTATTGTTATTGTGTTTAATTAGTAGAATTAAATAATTACTTATTTTTTTAATTAAAGGTAAATCAAATTTAATCATATTATTGTCAAGCTCTGCAAGTATTTTAGTTTGTTGTTTTTGTGATCGCTGTTTCGTCGTTCAAAGTCATTTTCAAAATTATGGTTAGGTCACATTTGTGCGACTTATATATCCCTACCTTTTTTAATAATGGTGAAATGATTTATTAAAGCTTTCGGAAAGACCGATTTACTTAAAAATCAATTGTGATATGTAATATTATTTGTTCTGTGATGTACTTATAGTTGAAATCCATTTTCCACCCTTTTAATGGTGGACGATTTTCTTTAATTTAGATATGTTAGATGGTAAATCCCACAATTATTTTACGGAATTAAGTTGTTTTGGTTTCATGAAATGAAGTGAAGATTCAATTCAAGAAACAATTTTTCTTATTATTTTTAAATTTTGATTTTTTTTCTTTTGTTTATGAGTAACAATAATAATAAACTAAAATACTTGCAGAACATAAAAATAAATTTGTTAAATTTGGTGTACTTTAAATTTAAAAAAATCAGAATAATAATATTTTACAAAGCAAATTTCATGTTATTTTCATGCGGAGAACGGAATTTTTTGAATTTTTGAAAATACCGAATGTTACCAAAGATATAAGCCGTCAAAATGTTGATAATCTTGCCGGCCGCCCGATGAACGTGTGACGTCATGGTTCATAATCATGGCGCGGCCATATGTATCAAAGGCGCGGCACTATCCGTTACTGAGATTAGAATTGTGAATTCTATTAAATTGTGACACTTGAAGTCACGGGAATACGTTTTTCTTCACTTCGTCATTTTTGGAGATATCCCAAAATAAATTTTATTATACTTTAAATACGGGTATAATACATTTTCTTCAAACCAAAAAAATTAGAGACAGCCTTATTGCTAGCAAACTGTATAGGCACCACTATGGGTCTCCGGGAGTACATTGTTGCTGTAAAGCCCAAAAAATGGCAAATCTTAGCATTCACCGAACAAAAAATTAGGAAGCTGAAGTCACCTTATCCAAAGCATAAATGATGGCAGGTCCGCAGAAGAAGATCCAGAACCTGGGCGCGCCGGTGAGTCGGGCCAGCCCGTGCACCAGGCACAGCGCGTACAGCAGCACGTAGAGGGAGTGCGCGCGCCAGAAGTACGTGTAGGCGCGCTTGCGAATTATGGGATGCGCGAATACGAAGATTATCACCATTATTATGAAGAGGAGCACTCCAGTTATTCCTGAAACCGACAAATTGGGTGGTTGATTCTCTGCATTGTGATTGATGTATTTATTTTATTTTCAACAATAGAGTTTAATTTAAATCAGTACATTGCAAAACCGGTAGAATAATAGCATATTCCACATATTAAAAATAAACTAAAAAATAAGAAAAAAAAATGTTTTTTAAAATAAACAAAAAAAAAAATATATATATATTATACATATAAAATAAAATGAAAATTGATTAGTTGGTTCTGCACCTAGAAGTATAAAAACCTGTGTTGAGGCCTCCATGTGAAATCACCCTGAGCGGAATCCTATGTAAACCTATCTAAGAGATTATAAAAAAAACAATTCCCCCTAACCCACAAACTAAGGCATTAAGTACTACATAAGTTTTTTTTTTACTTCAAAATGTTTTTGTGGCCATTTCCCTTTCCTAATAATTTTACCAGATTTTCTTTTGTTGTGACAACAAATAAAATGTATCATTTACAAAATAAACACCCTAAATGCCTGTTTTTGTAAACCTTGATACCTTTCTGATTCATTCATCCTTAAATGTTGATCCCGCTCACATTTAATTATTAAAAAGTCCTGGAATTGGTAGTAATGTATTTGTTTGCTAACCTGTCAGTGTCTGGAACACCCAGTACGTGATGCCCGGCTTGTAGTCGGACGCGAAGTGCACCTCGCGCGTCAAGCAGCGCAGGTGCTCCACGGGCTGCGTGGAAACGTGGTAAAAGTTGACCATGTGACCCACTGTATGCAGCAGGGAGAAGAACAGCGCCGTGCAGGCCGCGATCTTGTGGAACTGGATGTGCGAGTCCAGCGGGATGTACTGCTGGATCGAGAACTCCTGCAAAAAGAGTCAGAAAGTAGTGACAAAACCAAACCATACCGCACAAGCGCGACTTTACCCGATCATCAGCAGATTATAATAATCTTCTCTTTTTCGTCAGATTTTATTTTGACTGTACCCATGTCAACGGCAAATATCTTGGTAGTTAGTACAAACAGTATATCGGAAACATTGACTTGACGTCCTCCATGGTCGAGGGGTAAGGCTCTCGACTACGAATCCGAAGATCAGGGGTTCAAATCCCGGCGTGCGCAAGTAAATTTTATTTAATTAATTTGTACTTTTTCACAATTAATTCATTAAATAATGTATAGCATATTTGTGCACGTTCCAGAGTGGAAGATACTCTCAGTATCGCCCTGGTGAAAGACCACCATTCAGAATTGAAAAATAGCTTGAAATGGCTTTTAGCCGTCTTTGGTGACCAGATCTGAATAGCCAGGTGTTTCCCCACCTTCCTCTTCCCCTTCTCCATCCCCTCCACAATACTTTCAGCTTCACAACATCCTCCAATTGGGGATGTCATAGTCTCACTGACTCCAGACGGTTGGGAGCAGTTGGGACTCTTGTGCGGTATTCATATAAAAAAATATTTAAAAAATGATTTGGATTGTCAACCAGAAATTGGCCCTCCATTACATAAACCTGTCTTCAGCATTTCGCTGTCATGTGTAGATCATTCGAAAAAGCCATTTTTCTTAGCTACGAAATACATGTTGTCATAGAAAATAACAACAAAAATATTCAATACTAATTCAAAGAAAAAACGTTGGATAACTTGAGTATATTTTACGTATTTAACCAACCTTCAATTTGGTGATGAGATTCCTGGACATGGTGAGCAGAAGCAGGCTGTAGCAGAAAGACAGCGAGGCGGCGGCACCGCGGGTGATGGCGATGCCGACGCCCATGATGTGGCGCAGGTCGAGGTGCTCCGCCATGAAGGAATAGTGGATGAAACGCTCCACGAACAGACCAATGGTGATCACGTAGAACACGAACAAGTAAAATATGTTCTGGCGGTTTTCCTCGAGGAATGTCGTGAGGCTGTCCCATTTCGTTACTATCCAATGCCTGGAATTACAAATTGTGCCATTTTTAATATAGTTTCAGCATTTTACGATCGGCAATATAATTTATATTGTTTTCATGTTGTCTAAAAGATTGTTCGTTGGGAATGGTTCGATTGGTACATACCATTAAACGTAAAAATGTTTAAAACCTACCATATCTCTATAAAGAAAATACAATTAAAATGACGCATTACGTCAGCAAATCGGAGTTATATCGGAATAGAAAATTATATTCAAAATTATAAATATATGTAAAATTAAAAAAAATTATTACCATCATAGCGACAGAACAATGACATACGTCAGCCACCTTTGCATATATTACTCGTACGTACTGATCACTCTCACCAAGCCTTATTTATCCAATAGTTTCTTTTTTTTTATAAACCACTGTTTACTTTTTACATACCTCCTTGATCACTGCATTTTTATTTCATGTGTTCAAATTGTTAGTCACACTGCAGATAGCAATAATGTATCAACATATAAATTATTGCATAATAGTACCACCATAGAAAAATGATAGTACTGTTATCATGTACTCTTAAACTACTGTATTCTTTTATATATACCTCCCTTATCACTGTATTTTTTAACACCTTTGTTCAAACAGTATGTATATGTAAAGTGTAAAATTTATGGGCGTTAATTAAATAAAATTTAAAAAAAGGAAAATATTTGAACACATCACAAGGATACAAAGCTCGATTGTCCGCCTTTTTAAGAAAATGAGCGATGTAGAAGACCTTCTTTAGTATGTCTGTAAAGATAAAATTAAGTTTGTGCTTTTTTGGTGAAACCTTTGCCGGAATAGACTTACCTGCTTTGATCTAGGGCTGGTTCGATATGGAAACTTGTCATTCTGGCAACATTGGTGGAGGTATCCAAGAAATTTTGCTTAGCTCCTTTGCAGTCCAGGCCGATGGCAACGAATTCTCCTTTATATTCCTTCATCATCAGCTTGAAGTCGGAATAGGTCAGATGGTCCTTGTGTTGCAAGCCCGCATCCTATAATTATATAGAAACATTAAGATAAGTTATTTTCCTAAAGATAATTCAATACTTATCCGCTTATTAATTTCATTATTATCACCTGGAACATTCCATCGATAAGTTCTGTGACGTGATCATCGCTGAGACTCGTGGTTCTTGCAATCTCTACCAGCGATCTCAGCATCTCGCTCAGTTCACCCTTGTCGATCACACCGTTTCTATCATTGTCGCACATGTCGAATATTATTCGCAGCTTGTCTTCCGTTTTACCTCGGGAGAATAGGACGACTGTATCTAAAAATTCCTAGAAACGAAAACCAAACTTAAAACAGATCACCAAGCACACCCTGCATTCAGATAGAAAAATAGATTATGTCACAAAATTTAACAGTAAAAAAATTGAAATAAAAAAGTTTTGATACCTGGAAGGATATTCTGCCATCTTGATCCTTATCGACAATGTTGAACATTTTCTTTACAAACACGGCATCAGATTTCATTCCGAGGGCACTAGCAAACTCCCCCTTCGACAGCGATGTTCTCATTACAATAGAAACCTGTGAATTGCAAGTAACATACAAATGAGAGTGGTACTTGACCCTGCTTGTTATCTGTCAGAAGATGTGTTAAGTTCGTTTAAACTATGATATAATCATAACCAAAACACTTATTTACCTCTCCGTCAGAAGAATCTGATCTTCTTCTCCTCTCTCCGGGAGCCAGTCCAAAGGTGATGGCGTAAGCTTCCCTGAAGAAATGCTCCAATCTCTTCTGGCGGCGCTCCCTTGTTTCTGCTTTGGCAAGGATGTGCTCGCGATTTGACTGTGGAACAACACAATAAGCCAGTTTAAAAAAATATTTACTCTGTGAAAACACGTCATTTGTATGATCTGTGCACCCGTGGTTCCAGTTATGATATCAACAGTAATAATTATTCACCTGTATGCAGTTAAGGTTCTTCTTCTGCGCTGTGAGGAAGGACTCCAGCTTGTTGAGGAATTTGCGGCGCGAAGCCAGGGAGTCCAGCTCGAGTAATAAGTCATGTTCCCGGGCGACTCGGAGTAGAGCTAGGGGTCGATGCTTGTTTCCGTGTTCCTGTAAAATAAATTCAAACATGAATCAAGAAAAAGTGAAAACGAAAAATTTCGTTAACCACTAAAAAAAATATGACTTTCGAAAAGAATGATAGTAAGTTTTGAGAGTGTTTTATGGGCAGGTGTTTATGAGGGCACATTCAAATGGATAAATTTATACAAATGTTTACCGCACTCTCTTCTACATTGACGCAGTCAATGTTTTGGAACGAGATGGTCCTCAACTTGTCACCCTTTCTATCCACCATATGAAGCGCCTGTTCTGGACCAAACCTGATCTTTACCAGTCTTTTATGGTGTGCATGCAACCATTCCCTCACTACCATCTTGTCCACAGATCCTGGAAATGATAACAATATATTAATCATAAGATAACAGCAGAGTCCAGGGTACAGGAAGATACTTGGGTATCTGTATAATTGCATAATGTATTTTTTTTAAATGTACTTATTGAGTTAAGAAAGGAGAGTGGTCGAAAAACCATAGTCACCTTTCTCACCTTTGACGTGAGCATTCTTCAATTCCTCTTGTTTTATCTTTAGCTTCCTCCTCTTGGAATTCTGCAACTTTACCACACCATAACCAGCGCCTGCGCAGAGGATAGGTATAAAGCCAAGGAACACGCACGTGTAGATGTAGGCAAGTTCACTTCCCTAGAAATTTTATTTTTAGATTCAGGAACAAGCTACGGTAAGTAATCATCAGGCTGCAATGGATTAAAGAATATATATATATGAATATAATACACGAATATTCATTAAAAAATCCATTAAGACCCAAATTTGGCAGCACAATGTGAATGTCGAACACCTCGTTATCTCTCAGCCATTCGATTGCATCCTGCACCGCATCGTGAAGCATTGATGTGCCTCCGAGGAACTCATAACACATTGTACATTGGATCTGATCCGTGATTTTTTTTTGTCAACTATACCATATAAGTATTATTATATATAATTGCAGATAAGTAACCGACTTGTCCAAGTTCTTTTTTTTAAGTACACAACGTAGTAAAGGTGATTAGAAACTCACCTCGAAGTAGTCATATCCTTTGAGGTACTTGCAGGGTGCCAGCAGCGATGTGTTGAGCTGGAAGGGCTGTGGACATACATCACCATCCCGCCAGAAGAAGACGTTCTTCTGCAGCTCGTCGGGCATGATATTGGTAGAGTTCACGATGATGTCCCACAGCGTGATTTGCCGCAGTTCCCCGATCTCGTCGGCTGTGAATACGCTAAAAAACAAAGCCAAATAAGTGGTAAAATATATTTATTTTACCTTGCACATTTTTTTCCTCAAATACAAGACACTGGTATTTTTAAAAGAGTACTTTGTATTATTTCGTTTGATTTTTAGGGCATTGAGCCATGTTGAGCTTCAGACAGCCTAGAGTGTCCATCACCATACGCCCTGAAGGCTTACATTGCATGACTCTCCGATACGTTGGCTCAAGGAAGAAGAGGAAACACAACCCTGTATATTACCCCAAAGATAACACAACTAACGTAATTGGCCGTAGAAACATTAAATCACATTTGCCTCTTAATTGGGTAGCTTTATAAGTAATACTCAACTCACTTGTTTTCAGAATTTTCGAACCAAAATCGATCAGCATCCCTTATTCTTAAGAACTGTTCAATAATGACGGCAGTAAACAGTTCTCCGGGACTTCCATCGGATTCTAACATGCCCCCTGGAAAAATATCAAATACGTTAAAAGATTGAATAGTTATTAAGTCAAATACCTCCATACACTTAGATGAGAAATATATTCTTACCGATATAAACATCAACATCATCAAGATCATCGTTGTATGCTGAGACTAGAAGTTTCAAAAGATCCGGTTGCTTTTCAAACAACGTAGGGTTGATATCTGTCCACTGTTTGTGCCTAGCCAACTTGAAGTAGGATCTGAAATAGTTTTGCGGTATTAGAATTTACTGAAATATTTTTTTTATTATTGTATACAATTAATAATCCCTTCATGTACCTTGCAGTATTGTAATCGGGAAGTCCGTTGTCTCTTCCTCTCATGATGTTCAAAGCTCCCAGATCTCTCCTAGAGAATTCCATGGGACCAAACAGTTTGTCTCGTACATCTGAACATAGCACGGTATCTTCCTTTTCAGATATTTGTGATGACATTCCCATTAAGAACTCTTCAATCGATGTTTCTGATAGAATGTCCTGGAATATTAAATAAAACATGATGTATTTAAAACGTATTACGTCTCCGGGTAATGCACAATCAACTATGATCAATGGTTTAACTATACTTTAGGATTCGTTAAGTCTATGCTCTTTAAGATTTTTCACCCTATATGCATCGTTATTGTATATATTTTATAGGAAATAATATATCCATAAGGTGAAATATATACTAAACCAATTATCGCTTTGGAGTAGAGCAAGAAGGAAGCGAGCTTAGGCATGAATACCAACCCTAAGCACAAAGATGGCAGGGTTTCATTAGAGACGCGGGCAGTTAGCAAGTACCTCGTAAAGGGTACAGTTGATTCCGAGTGGTCATGGCAGTTTTTTTTACGCAAAATTCTCTGGTTACAATAATTATCTCCAAATGATTTTCACACGATGTAAGTATTCATTAAGGTCTGGCGTAATTATCATATAGTTATAAAAATTATTGCTTCCAATTTTTTGCTGTATTATATAAATAATTACTATAGTATTGAACTAACGTTGCTATCCCACCACGTGGAGCACAACCGGATGGCCTTGTGTCCCATGGGCGTCTCGCGGAAGTGGCACTGCCCGTCGCGGCGGTAGATGCCCGGTGGGATGAGCGTGTGCCCGAAGCGGAAGGCCGCAGCGGCGAAAACGTGTGACACGCCGGGGTGGATGTCGCCCGCGTAGCCGCCATATGCCGGGATCTCCACGCCCAGGAAGGCGGGCAGGTACTCGTACATTATCACGTTCTGGAACAACATGGAGATGTTTATTGATTGCGTAACGATTAAAGTTTTTTTTTAAATGTGAATATAACACAAAAGTTTCAATTACTCCTGACTGTCTGGAGGAAGTATCTTAAATATTTTGGTATGTTGTGAGTTTGAATAGAGTGGGGATGGGAAGTAGATGAGGGAAGGGACGGTTAGGAAATACCTGCCTATTAACATCATTTGGTCACCAAGCATCGCTAAACCTTTTCAAGCAACGATTAGATTATGAATGGTGGTTTTTCATCAGGTCGATACTGAGAGTATCTATCACTCTGGTTTTTGTGTGATAGAATAGCCAATACTATCGTCAAAATCATAAATTGTTCTGCAGCTTAAAAGTTCGTCGTAACATCTGTTTCTGATTACACATCGTACATCATTTATGGAGAAAAGATTACAGTTGAGCTGCATACAAAATAATATTCGTAATGTATTTAGGCGGTTGATTTTTTCCGTCCAACATAAAACCTGGAAATTAATATTTAGTTCCTCAAATTTTGTTGAGAAAACATTTTTAATTTTAGACATAATCTTCACAAAATATGTTAAAAGCTTTTCGCAAAGACCTTTCTTATATAGTTTAAAACAGGCACGAAGTTCAACATCATCAAGATAAAATGTACCACTTTGAGAATAGCACTGGAAGAATATAAAATGTACCACTTTGACAATAGCACTGGAAGAATATAAAATGTACCACTTTGACAATAGCACTGGAAGAATATAAAATGTACCACTTTGACAATAGCACTGGAAGAATATAAAATGTACCACTTTGACAATAGCACTGGAAGAATATAAAATATACCACTTTGACAATAGCACTGGAAAAATATAAAATGTATCACTTTGACAATAGCACTGGAAGAATATAAAATGTACCACTTTGACAATAGCACTGGAAGAATATAAAATGTACCACTTTGACAATAGCACTGGAAGAATATAAAATATACCACTTTGACAATAGCACTGGAAGAATATAAAATGGTTTCAAAGTTATACATTTTTCCAAGAAGCTCCTTAATGTAGGTAATTTTAATAACATCATTCTGTGAAAAACAAATTATAGAAATGATCGAAATTCCTTAGATAACAGTTCGGACCCACCCAACGCTAGAAAATGAATAAAACGTAAACGTAAAAATAACCATGAACCTAACTTAACGATAAACTATCGTAAGATTCTATAGGTCACAAAAACAGCGATTGTAGAAGACTGGACACCGATTATCACGACCAACTCGGTACCCTAGGGAAAGCCACCCCGGAGACAAACCGAGGAAAGGGTTAATTAACTATGGAAGAAGACTGGAGAAGGATGGAATAGGAACCGCAGCCAATGGATATCATTTGAGAGGAGGCCAAATCCCATTCTGGGACATAGCGCCGCGGTGGAGTAAAATTGTCAATTAGATTCGGATCAGACGCCAGAGAATGACGCTATCATCAGACAGGCAGATTCGCAATTCTCCAAGGCTAAATTACCTGCAGAGTGGCGATGACGATCCTCCTGGCTCTCTGGAAGACGTCCTCGTCGCTCCAGTCGGGATGCTGGCGCAGCACGCGGGCGGCCACCACGTTGTGCCAGCGGAAGAACAGGATCCCGAATGACAGGATGGCCGGATTCTGGTTAGTACGGGGGTCACCCAGCACTGCAAAATAACTCGTGGTTAAGTGTCTAATAATAATTTGATTTTGATAAAAAACAAAAATCCTTACACACGAAAGATACAAAGATAAAATACTAAAGAAGACTTGGAATATTACATATTTAAGCTTATATAAATGAGACTTTTACAAAGTAATTGACATACAATATACATACAAAAATATCGGATAGAAGTTAAAGTAAGACCGAAGTAAATGGTAGAACTACCTTTACCGTATTAGAACATATGCAATAACAATTTTTATTTGCAATCGACATATCGAATGATAATGCTCTTAAAAATTATGAACAATTTATTATGGGAAAGCCATGTATTATTTCAGAATCTTAAAGAGAATATTTTTTACAAACATTGATGGCTATCAACACAGAATAAATAAAATCTGTGTTTTAACTTTTGTTATGATTTTCATAAGAGGTGAAATAAATTATTAAAAATGTCGGTAAAATAATTTCCCAACTAGTTGATAAAATAATGGATATTCTATTCGATTAAAACAGACAACACACCGTTGTTTATATTTCTTTATTTTACAAAACATGTTTTATCGAGGGTAATTGACCCAGCGGACATCTGTCAGACATCGTCGGCCTTCAGCAATCACCGCCATTTTCCAACATGCCGCACGCTGCGCAAAATATGATGCGCGCAAAAACTATCTAACAAGAGAGATATAATAATAATATAAATAATAAATACCATCGCTAAACGTGATACACGACCTACGATTCATAGATTAAATTATTATTACTTTGCACCTGACGAAAAACGCCGCCTTTGTCACGAGCGTTTTGTTTTCAGTTATATTTTTAGCTGTACATAAAGATGCGTGAAATACCCATTAGTGAATTTGCGAATAGGATCTAAGCATTTAAGTAGGTACCTACTAAATCTAATTGCCAACTTGTTTCTGAAAAGAACTTTGGTTCCGGCTCAGAAGTTAAAGGTTTAATAAAATTAGTTACGCACCTTTTTTATTTAAATTTTATCAATTAACATGTACTTTAATCACAAAAATAATTACGTAAACAATGTAATTATTTTTTATGTAATAAGCAAGGGTTTTTTCACATGTTCTTATCACATTTTATCTAAACACGTAAACATTTTTTAATTTACCTTTACCTTTCAGAATCCTTACTGAAATGTCTTCGATTATATTTAGTAACTACAGATCTAACATAACATATACTGATACCTTACTGACTTGTTTCTACCTCTATTCTCATTTTTCTTCCTATATCCGTCGACCTTAAAACATTACGCATTTTTGTAAGCTTTGGATAGAATAAAGCTAACTACGCATAACTACGAATTATCAAAGACTCGACAGAATTCAGAACTAAACTTAAAACTCATCTTTTCATACAATCATATCCGTAAATTGAAGAAATTCACAGGTAAATTGCGTAGCTAGGCTAGCCGGTCGGTGCTCACCTTAAGTCACTTATAGAAAAAGTTTAAAAAATTCATGCATCGGTGCGCAAATGCGTCCACAGCCCGCAACACTGTAAATAACTAAAAGTGTAAAAAATAAATAAAAAATTGTAATATCTATTAGGAGCTTCTTACGCTTTATAAGGTCATTTTATAAACATTTTCCAGTCCTAAAAATTAAAAGTATTTCAAATAAATTCCAATTCTTCTTGTGCCACCAATCTTCTAATAAATGTAACATCACTAGAAAAATAGAAAAGGAGGATAAAATAGCAACTGTAAAAATATCATCTCTATACTTTAATTTTCTAATAAAGATGTGTTTATCTGAAGCGACCTGCCAGGTAAGTATGTTTTTTTGTATCTGTTTGTACATAATTAGATAAAGAATAGGAATTAAGATTTATACAGCGCCCTTGAGGTGATTTTTTACAAAAACGACGCTATACAAGTAATTCAATTATTATTATTATTAAGTCAATATAATGTATTAAATTATCAACATTACATAAATCAGGATCCGGATTTTTGTAATTAAAACTATGAAAATATATGACTTTTATTTGTTTAAACAGACAACAAAAAATATTTGTAACACTTTACAAATTAAGTTTTATGTGTGGGATAGGTAAGAAATTTGTCTTCACGAAAGTTTTAACATCGGTTTGTTATTTTTTTTAAAAGACACATTTTTGGGTTTCTATTAACCTGACAATGTTTGATTTCTTCCCACATAGGGAATATGTAGTAGCAAGATGTTGCTTGTACACTGATGGAGGACTTAGCTAATAGAGGATGGAACGCGTGACGTATCAATGGGAACCCGATGATTTTAACACCGGAAATAGCCCTTTCGCGACTGGAAAATTACAGTTCGTGATTTGATTTAAATATTGTTTAAATAATTCAAACTCTAATTTAAAAAAAATAAATGATATAATTTTTTTACCGTTATTACTGCACAATTTTAATGAGAAAGAAGGTGGAAAAGTACCTGGCTATTTAGATCTGGCCACCAATTATGGCTAAAGCCATTTTAAGCAACGTTTCAATTCTGAAGTGTAGTCTTTCACCAGGGCGATTCTGAAAGTATCTACCACTCTGAAATATGACGCAAATAAACTTTATATTATTTTTAATGAACAATTTGTGAAATAACACAAATTAATCAAATAAAATTTACTTGCAAACGTCGGGATTTGAAGCGGCGACCTTTGGATTCGTAGTCGAGGATCGTAACAACTCACTACGGAAGCCGTCAAATACACGCATACAGAATCCTTTTGTATATTTAACGTCAAATTAATACGTCCCCCTGCCCATAGCTGAAAAGATTTACCTGTTTCGTGAAAAATGTGTGCGTTCGAGAAAAGCGGTTTTAACTTATGCAAGTGAAGTAATTTTATTCAAATAATTTACTTTATTTACGGGACGTATCATATTGGTAGAATTACCAATCGCCAGATTTGTTGCATTGCAACTGCACTATATAAATGTTATATAGTTATTATTATTATTATTGGCAACCTGTAAAGTATCGTTAAAATAACTCCGCATTCCATATTAATATTAATTTTGATAACACCTTAATGACTTTTAGTCAAATTTAAAGAATATTACATTATAACACTTAAGTAGGGAAACTTTCCAGTATAAGAACCATTAAAATAACCTTCCATTTACTCAGAAATGATTAAAAATGAAAACATTTTAAAAGTTTCATTACAAGTACCTACATATATAGAAATAGTATAAATTGATCGTCTGTTAGTGGCTTTACCGCAATTTGATAGTGCATTCGGAAGGCGTTATAATAATTGCCTGGCAGAACATTTTTTTTTAAATAATCCGTTTTAAAAAATTGTATAATAAAAATAATAAAATATGGAATAATATATATATACATATTTTAATAAAAATCGTAATTTAACTGTTTTTTTTAGCCCTGGTCCGGTGGCTGGGATAATAATACTCGTACAATCGATAATTCCATAAAACAATGTAATTTCTGTAAAGTATGTAAAATAACCACAGCGCAAGTATTTAATGCTGATTTCCCTGAGAAAATACAAGTGGCGTGTCTGGCGATTGGTAATTCTACCAATATGATACGTCCCGTAAATAAAATAAATTATATGAATAAAATTACTTCATTTGCATAAGTTAAAACCGCTTTTCTCGAACGCACACATTTTTCACGAAACAGGTAAATGATGAAAATCCTGAAACTGTAATGTCTAAAAATATGTGCAGTTTGAAATAAAGTGAAGGCATTATCGAGCATTGTACTTAAAATTCCAGTACGTATTTTATATGGAAATTAAAAGCTAACAGTCTAAGGTTTTTTGTCGCTCGAAACGTTATATATTGTCCTAATTATACATGTATAAGTCACAAATAAATAATAGTATTTTGAATACAAAGTGTGAATTTTTTAATGCTTCTGCTTTACGGGCTGTAAATAACTGTGGGTTAATACGTCAACTTCCTTTCTTTTATACTAAAAAAAAAAAAAAAGTATTAAAAAGTATGCTTTGTTTTTACCACTTTATAAATATACATAGATATCTACATGTTTCGAAAGCGATTCTTCCTTCATCAGCAATATAAGGATACTAAAAATAATAATATCAAGTATAGACAAATGATAAAAATTATAACACAATAATGTAAGAATAGACAAATTGTAAACATAAACAAAAATTGATTAAAGTAGGTAAGTAATTAATCAAAAATGCTAATATAAAATTAATATAAAACATTCAATAACAAATTAATATTAGAAATTAAAAAGTAAATTATTTTTATTGTTAATATTAATATGAAAATAAATTCTAGAGATAGCTAGCTATTCAAAGAAAAGAAATATTTGATTATTTAGTATATTTAAGTCACTATTAACGTTTTTCTGATTTCTAAAATTTCAAATTTATCTAATGTAAAAAAATTAGATACGAAACATGTAGATATCGATGTATATTTACATAGTGGTGAAAACAAAGTGTATATTTTTTTAATTCAATATTAATAATGACGCCACAAAGTGAATACCAATCGTTTGAAGAAATTATAAAAACATATATATATATTAATTGATAAACTAAAGTTCTTAAAAACTTAAGACAAGATTTTTGTGCATAGCGCAAAGGGTAACAATTATTATTTTTATAAACAATAATTATTAATCTAAACACTCATCCAAATTGAAAAAAACCTTCCGAGCAAAGATAAATGTCGCCGGCAGGACTCGAACCCGCACCCTTCTAATGACCGGTTAGATGCTCTACCGTTGAGCTACGTCGGCTTATCGCAAACCCGCCAAGTTAATCAATATATACTAGTGTTCCATTCAATAATTACTGTTTTTATTATATTTTCACCTGTAAACAACCAACTTTATTAGTATGAGAGAGGCTTGTAACGGCTAAATCCCTCAAATAGATGGCGTCGAGACAAATTATGTCTACATTTTATTGGTGAAAATTGCTTTGACTTGTCAAATATTTTTTAAGAACTTTAGTTTATCAATTAATAAATATTTGACAAGTCAAAGCAATTTCACCAATAAAATGTAGACATAATTTGTCTCGACGCCATCTATTTGAGGGATTTAGCCGTTACAAGCCTCTCTCATACTAATAAAGTTGGTTGTTTGCAGGTGAAAATATAATAAAAAAAAACAGTAATTATTGAATGGAACACTAGTATATATTGATTAACTTGGCGGGTTTTGCGATAAGCCGACGTAGCTCAACGGTAGAGCATCTGACCGGACATTAGAAGGGTGCGGGTTCGAGTCCTGCCGGCGACATTTATCTTTGCTCGGAAGGTTTTTTCAATTTGGATGAGTGTTTTAGATTATACATATATATATATATATATATAGGCGTGAATAAATTGGCGTTAGTATCATGTCTACACTCTCTACCTGTTTCCGATTGATTGATAATAAATGTGTATCTCTACTTCGTGTCCCATTAATCCTGAGATATCTAGTGGTTGCGATATTCATGCCTCTTTTACCCATAAAATAAATCTAACAATCTCTCGTTTTTTTGCATACCAGTAATTTGAAATATTTAAACCATTTAATTATATTATGTACTCGTACGTTTGATAGCTGGAGACAAATCCAAACTTCTTGTATGCATAGAGTTGATTATCATTTAACAAATCGATAGTGAAGTTAACTCATAGACGCCCTGGATTAATTTCAATTAACTAGATATTAAAAGTTCTTTTTTTCCGTAACTGAAAAGATTTTCAAAATTTAAGTTGTTTTTTTTTTAATATTTGGGAATCTTTTCCATGGCGTCTATTTTTTCTGCTATTTCGCAATCCTTATTCTCGCCACAAAAACCGCAATTATAGTGAAAGCTCCCGTTTCGGCATTCATGCTCTGTCTGGGGTCCATTAGTATTAAATTTTGTTTAATATAATCTTTATAATTATTGTGAACAATTATTTTTTTAAAATAAAATAGTTATTAGTGTTTTTTTAACTTAATAATAAAAATTAACCCTTTGGGCCTAAGAACAATTACAATCAAAGTAGTAAAGTACTACGAAGCATTAAATTATACTTATTATATGTGAAAAAATAATGCGGTCAACAAAGGGTTAATGATCATTTAAACTAAAGTTTTTACACCATCAATTTTTTAGGTCGTCTAATTTGTACCAAAATATTATGGTAATAATTTTTATCTTTATTTGAAAGATTTAGAGGTTATGATAAAAATCTAATGAGTAAAATTTTATTGTTATGTTATTTTTGAAGCTGTGTATAAATTAATTAATTACATTATATATGTATTAAATTTCATTATAAAATATATTGAATTGAATGCCCTTATAACAATAACATAGTAAATCTAATATTTGCAATTGCCGTACATCAAAAAAGTCCATATTTCCGTCGCAGCATTGTTATTTGTAACTTTTTTTTATATCCCCAATTTCAGATTAAAAATTACTTCTTTTGGGTGTTTTTTAAAATAAAGTATATTATTCATCAATTAGTGTCAACGTTGACTAGGATATTATGTGGAAAGGGTGGTTTTAAAAGGTAGAAATGATTTTTCTTACCGGTCGTTTGTTTTTTTTTTCAAAATATGCTAGCATGCATACATATAAAGGTGGGTACTTTATTTTGTTTATGATATAAGAGTTGTGTTTCTTATTTTACTAATTATCTTTAAGGTATGTATAAACATTTGAAAATACTCACAGAAAAGTCTCTCGGGACTGAGCATGCGCATGTACTGCGGCACGGGATTGTTGAAGAGGGGGACCCTCATGGTGTTCCGCACGGGAAGCCTTCCACTGGGGTCACTCAGGAACGAACCATTCTGCATACATAAATTCAAATTCAGTCAGTGAACAAATATATCGTCTTTTTCATTTTATTTAATTAATGAAAAATCCGTTATCACAATTGGTTTTTCATCAAATCGGTTTCACCGATAATAAATTTAAAATTTTAGGCAAAATAAAAATTGAAATTGAGTAAGGATAAATAGAATCATATAAATAAGACGTCTCAACTTGGCCTAACTACAGTTTCAAAATGGCCTTGAACGCAGAAACAGCTCTCACAATAATAAAAAAAAAACTAAAATACTTGAAGACCTTAATAATAACATTTACATTTGATTTACATACATTTCTGTAAATTAAACAAAAAAGCTCCATTGCAGCTTTCCTCTGCTCGAACGTATGTTGGGTAAAAACATATACGAATATATAAATATATATATGCTTTTACGTTGATTTTTAAAACAGAATGATGCTGTTGGATGAATTATCAGCTATTAAAAATGATTATTACGTAGAGTTTTTAAACCGTAAAGTAATGTTAAGCAATATTTTAAAAAAGGTTAACATAAAATGGAAAACTAAAACAATAATATAACGCAAATCATTAAACCTACATTACCTATGCTACAATATTTAATAATTGTAGAATTCGTCAAAGTGCTGGTATAGATGACGCTGTATTTTATAAATGAAGTAAGCAAATATATCAACAATATCTCCGAACTTGTTGCCCAGATCATGCATCCTATTGGTTGCAGAATAATGTCACATTTTGTCTAGTGTACCTTGTCGGTACATGTAATGTAAAAGTGGCGACGATGGCAGGGCTGTCAATTAGGTGGTTAATGACTCTATATAATACAACTAGGACTGAAGTAATTCTCCTGTCAGACAGCCTAATTAGATGCAATCGATTACTACTGTTAATTACTGTTATGCCTCTCTACACTCTCGGCGAGACTATACGAGGGAATCCATAGATAACGGAAACAATAAGAGATTAGCCCTGGAAGCGTTTTGACTGACACCGAACTGTCAAAGCGGCAGACCAAATGATCAAATAATCAAAAGTTATGCGTAGTCGCGATTTGCAGCAGTATGGGTGAACGATGTTGGCGACACTTTTGTGCGCGCTTTATACTAATAATGGTTCATGGCCTATCTCTCTTGTTTATTATATGATCCATTAGGAAACTCGAGCGCGATAATTTAATTAATGCGTTTTCTGTGTTTGTATGCCGAGTAAAACGATACGAGGCGAACGAATATCGTATGATTGCCGTGGATGAGGTAGTAGTGTGAATAAATACTGCAAACGGTGCTATAACTATGGGAACTAATCAAAGCAACAAATGCGCAACACTGAAGCAAAAAGGTGGCACCCTCACCTCGGGAAAGATTTTTTTCATTGCCGGCAAACCAGGCGTTTATTGGCATATAATTTTAAACAGTCACATGTACTTTACCCATCTCACTAGACGATGTCTGTTCTGAGATGTGTAAAAAAAAAAAAAAATAAGTACATTTAAATTATTATAAAAAAAATGGTTCATAAAATACACATATACATATAATAATATTTTTTTAAATAGAAAGTTAAAAATAGAATACATGCGAAACTAGTAAATAACATAATAATATTAAAATTTTGGTAATATTAACGTTTTTATAATATTGATATTTTTACTATATTGATATTTTTTACAATGTTGGTATTTTTAAAATATTGATATTTTTATAATATTGGTATGTTTATAATGTTGATATTTTTAAAATATTGATATTTTTATAATATTGGTATTTTTATAATATTGGTATTTTTATAATGTTGATATTTTTATAATGTTGATATTTTAAAAATATTGATATTTTTATAATATCGGTATTTTTATAATGTTGATATTTTTATAATGTTTATATTTTTAAAATATTGATGTTTTTATAATATTGATATTTTTTATAATATTGATATTTTTATAATATTGGTATTTTTAAAATGTTGATATTTTAAAAATATTGATATTTTTATGATATTGATATTTTTATAATATTGATATTTTTATAATATTGATATTTTTATAATATTGGTACTTTTATAATTTTGATATTTTTTATGATATTGATATTTTTATAATATTATTTAAATCGGTGTTATGAAATTGGACTCCAGTATCACAATAACAAAACTGTAATGCTGTTTCCATTTTTTTTCCAATTTATGTACATTGATCACAACATGCATGCGCCTCTATATCATAATTTTGCCCTACATTTGTATGATGATTATTATATATTGTTGTATTATATAATTTTGTTGAAATAAACTCCTGCTGACAATCTACTTGCAGTGGCTTAGCGGTCATTATTCACATATAGCGTTCACTGTATATAATTAATACTATATGACAAAAAAATTAAAGTAGATAAATTACCTGAGTAGATATATTTAGCTTTCAAACGTTAAGTGAAAAGTAACTTTGCGATGCAATTCCTTTTTTTGTTTATTAACCATGTGTTGAAGTTTCTATATGACCACCTTAGATTGTTTTGCGTTATGTGTTGAGAGGTTTCTTTTAGGACGATATTGAATACGAGAGGTGCGAGGTGGATTCGTGTTTTTTGGCAAAAGTGGATTTAATGTTGGGTACTTGAAATTGATTGTTGGAATTTGCTTTATTTTATGAGTGAGATATGTGAGATCTCCTAGAATATTTGGGCAAAACATCGCGTGAGAGTGTAGAACAGGCATTCCGATTTATATAGCGAAGTCTATGCCTTGTTTTAAATAATTTAATTTTAAAAACAACTGGATCACTGATTGAGTAATCTAAATCATTAAACCAATCCAACTTAGTCATTAAAATACTGACGGCCATTAATATAAAGATCCAGTTTTAAAAACCACCGAGTGCTTTAATTTGTGTAGTTCCGTGACACAGATATTACCTTTTTTGTTTGTCATTGGTTTAATAATGTTGATGACAAACATCATTATTTAATCCAATGTATCAATGCTATAAATATGAGTGTGTGTAATTTATTTCCATCACCCCCAGGTGACCGAGTCTGTCACTAGACGCAAATTTAATTTGAAAAAATTTCAACAACTTTCATAATTTTGCTGCACATTGAAACTCAAATACTAAAGTAGCTTAAATTACACCGTAATAATTTTGGTACCAACAGAAGTATGATTTAACACACATCGCCCTTGATGTGATTTTTCGCAAATAAACTATATATTATTATTAACCTTATAAACGCGATAACGACCCACCACACCATAGACCAATTTCACATAAAAGTCTAGAATCTATGATCCAATCGGAGATATAAGCAGTAAATTAAAAATGCAGATCTGATGCTCAGTATTTTAATTTCTGTATCTTCATATGAACAAAATTTTTTACAGATATTATAATTTGAATGCTATCTTTCACCATTTACGTTCTACTAAAACATCATATCTGTATCTATTTGTTGTAAGTTAACATAAAATCGTATCAAGTGAAAGAAATATCAAGAAATAAATTGAAAAAAGACATTTAAATGAATTAATAACAAATTTAAGATTTAAGATTAAGATTTTAGTCCTTTAAAAGCATATCAATATTAGGGTCACATTGCTTCACTTTGCGATAGATAACTTTGACCTTAAACAGTTTAACATTGTACTAAAACTGTTTTGTCTTTTAACCAAACAAAACAAAACTTGCATACATTTATTGTTCACGTAAAGTAAATACATTTATTTCAAAATTCAAGCCTGCTTAAAAACTTTTTTAACGAAGAGTTTGTTCCTCTTGTAAAGTTACCAAAATGGAAATAGGTAACTTACTGAGGCGAAGCTATCAGTGAAAACACTGTTTCGTTTAATCTATACTACGAATCGGTAAACAATATGATAACCAATAAAATACTTTGAATAAATTGAACCTTTTCCTAGAAATTCCTTCTATAAGCATTAAAATTAATTTGATAATTGCGTTGTAAAAAATATAAGCCTAATTACTCAAAATAAAATAAAACACGCATTTTGGTGATGTTTTTTTTTGCGCAAATCGAAACATGCGGCCATTGTTAAGCGGGAATTTCATCCTTATCGCCACCTGTATAAGAAGTGCGTGATTTCGTTCTAAATTTAGGAAATGGATGGCCTTAAGCATTAGGCAAATTAAATCAATTTACGTGCAACAGTGCTATGTTATTTAGAAACCGTGGAATAAAGTCGGTAATAAACAAATAGTGTGTTTACAGTCAATTCGCTTTTCCAAAAAGTGGAGAATGAGTCAGATTAAAATTGTAGTAAGATTGAAAAACTAAACTAATGAAGAGTTCACAGGTGATAAAACTGCACTGCATTCCATTGAAGATCAAAATCTGTTTTTTGGCACGTAATATTATCAAAGCAAGGGTGAGATCATCTCGCCAGATTGCATATAGTCTGGACCACTGTACACTCTGGACCATAATATTATTTGAGTGTCCTATCAATGACCAATTTCCAAACTTTATGCATAAATTGGTAAAACTTAAAATTGATCTCCCTACCAGTATTCCCTGCCTTCTAAGTATCAACTCCCCCAAATTAACAATTTATTAGCAATATACATTTATAAAAATGGCATTAAAATTTAAGTCATTGGGGATTAAAAACACATAAATTTACACTGTTCAACTTATTTAACTTATTTCCTCAGTTTTATTTGCCCAAATATTGTATCTTGTTTAAAAGTAACTAATTTTAAGAACAATCTGTACTATTAAAATCTAACTGATTAAACATGGCCAAGATCGCCCTTAATGGGTAAAAGCCATAAAATAACAAACAAAAAAATAACCGCAAGGGATCGGCAAATCTGGAAGATAAGAGAGAGGTCCATGTCCAAAGGTGATTGATTCCACAAGGCTCAGGTAGAATACTATAAAACCAAAGTGTCGGAGCATTGAACATGTGGTCAACGAACGCCCGGTTCATTCATTCGACGGCGGGATTGATGAGGTCTGAGCAGACTTAGATGTCCCCCCCACTATATGAAGAAAAAGAAGAATTGCCTTCTCCTTGCGTCTGATCTACAGGTATATAATAAGGACTATGCTAGGCATGTTATATATTGACCTGAAATGACCTCATAGCATTCACCCAGGCCTCGCTGGTGCTGTAGATGAAACTGCCGTCTATCCAGGAGGTCATGGAGTTGATCTGGGGACAAACAAAAACAAGCAACTATTATAAATGTATATTTTTCCTAGTAACATTGTATACATTACATCGTCACCTCCATGCTAGAGTCAGCTTTTGAGGAGAGCAAAAAACTGGTGTTTTTTTAAATATATTTTTAAAATTATTTAACAAGTTATGGCTAGTCTTTTGTGGGTTATTTTATTAAAAATTTACATTGTACACCAGGGTAAATGTTTTTATCTACTTTTTTGGTAATTTATGTGGGTCATTGTGGGATCATATGCAGTAAAGTATACTAAAATAAAATACATAATTAACATTTATTATAAAGATACATCACTAGTACATTTTATAATTATATTTATAACTTTATACCAAGCCGATATTGAAAGAATCGAAAGCAGTCAACGTAAATTCTTTAAGCATATAAATTATAAATTTAATTTACATTTTGAAAATAATACCGAATCCTTAAAATTCCACAACATCATCACGCTTCAAACGCGACGCTTAATATTTGATCAAATCTTGTTATTTAAAATTATGAATAATAGCCTGGACTCGCCAGAGCTTGTTAACTTTATAAGCATTCACATACCATCATCTTGTTCGTCAAAATTAAGTCTTTAAAATCTAAGGTACTTAATGCAACTAGTGGTCTGCCGCAAGGAAGTCATCTCGGTCCCATTCTATTCCTAATATTCATTAATGACATAATAACCTGTTTCGACGATGTAGAAGTTCTACTTTTTGCCGATGATATTAAACTATACAAAGAAATATCCAATATTAGCGAGTGCATAATCTTACAGTTAAACATCGATAAATTACATAATTGGTGTATCGCTAATAACTTATTTCTCAACGTTGATAAATGCAAGACACTGACATTTTGTCGAATCAAAACCCCGTTATCATTTAACTACGCTATAGATAACAAAATCTTGGAAAAAGTCAACGAAATTAGTGATCTCGGAGTTTTGTTTGATACACAATTAAATTTTGTAAATCACATACAACAAATATCTAATAAAGGTATGAAGACATTGGGATTTATAATTAGAACTATCAAAGACTTTGATTCGCTGGAAGTTATAAAAATCGTATATTTGTCATTAGTGCGCAGCATATTAGAATACAATTCAATAGTGTGGTCCCCATACTATATCATTCATATAAAAAATATTGAACGAGTGCAGCGCAAATTTTTACGTTTTATTACCTTCAAACTACACATACCAGTACAACACATAAACTATACATTCTTGCTAAATACACTCAAAATACATACTTTAGAAAACAGAAGAAAAATAACAGACTTAACTTTTTTATTTAAAATTATTTATTCCTTATTAGACTGTTGTGAACTCCTGCAACTAATCAATTTCAAAGTACCTCATCGACAAACTCGGCAAAATATGTTATTCTGTAACAATAATTCTGGGACAAACTACCAAATGCATGCACCCATTTCTCGTCTACATATACTTGAAAATAAATTCACCTCTGCTATAGATATATTTAACATAAGTTTAGACATGTTTAAAAGATTCCTGAACGATATTTTTATATTGCAACAATTATAAGAGCTATTTTTTAATTATTATTTTTTTATATAAATTATCTTTATACTCATCTACAATCCAAAAACTTGTTCCTCTTTTTTTCTTTCTATGTACCATATACCAGATTATGTATTATGCAATTCCAAAAATTTTTCATCATCCGAAATATAAAAACACAATGATTTTTTTTTCACAATGTCATGCACTCATATTATAAGAGTATTATATTATGCACTTGTGTATTATGCATCATGTAGATCAGGCTATTACTATTTTTATTTAAAAAAAACGTAGTATCTACAAATTAAAAACCTTTCCCTTGGTAACTTCTCTGTGGCATGCACTTATACATTATTATACCTTCATATATATTATAAATATGTTACGCTTATATACCAACTATGCATCATGTTATTTTTTTTTTAAGATCTGTACACATAATCATTTTAATGTTAAAATATGTAAAAGCCCTTTGGGGCGTTAATGAATGAATAAATAAATAAATAAAATAAGACCAACCCGACAAACCGATATTTTTTATATCCCGCACGCAGGACCAATCTTAGGACAAATTCTCCAATTCCCCGTATTTGTGCACAATATAACGCACAATTTCACAATATCGACATTGTTCATAAAATACCCTTTCAAAATATCGAACTGCAGTAATACGTACGATCACAAATTGATGCACGAGTATATTTATTTATTTTTATTTTTTATTTATTTTATTTTGCAAAAACAGTTATAAAGACCAATACAATGCAAAAGCGATAAAAAATTACAGAAATATAGTTAGCACAATTATATAACACAGAGGTAAAACAA
Organism: Halesus radiatus; assembly: GCA_022606495.2. Lineage (NCBI taxonomy): Eukaryota > Metazoa > Arthropoda > Insecta > Trichoptera > Limnephilidae > Halesus > Halesus radiatus. The sequence continues at coordinate 50,601 of JAHDVE020010287.1, forward strand.
AAATAGCTACAAATAGTTATAAGTAGGAACATAATGTTATAACATAATAAGTTCGTGCTTAAAATTATTGTAGGTCATGTGAAAAATATCCACATTTCCGGCGAGGCAGTTAATTAACCTAGTAAGTCTTCCCAGAGGCATCACCATTGGTAAGTTATTTCTGCACCTGGGAAGAAACAGAAGCCTGTGTTGGCGGCCTCGCGTGAAATTATCAGGGACATAAAATCCTATTTCAGCTAGCATGTCAGGTATTGCTAATACACCGTTCAATAGTTTATGAGCCATAAGTAGTAATGCTATATCTCTCCTACAACTTAGGCTGCAAATACCCAGCATTCCCGAGATAAAAGCTGTTAGAAACAGCCATGGGTAAAAACCGAACTCTCTTATGTAGAGGAATCGTAAGAATTTCTTTTGGATTTCCTCGACCCTTAGTACATAAAGGGTATCCTCTGGCCCCCATATCTGAGAACCACTCTCGAGAATGCTACGCACTAAACTGAAGTAAAGCAGCCTTATAACTGCAAGGTTTCTTAACTCCTTTGAACTGTGTATGACAAAACCCAACATTTTGGTGGCTGATTTGTAGAATGTGTCGAGAGCATCTCCTGTCCCGATCCTATCTTCCTCTTCCTCTGCCCCCTTCCTTCTTATTTTGTTTTTTCTAAGAAAACATCACCACTTTTAGCATAAGAAACTTTGCTGGCTTACCTTTTGTAAAACCTCCTTTTCTATAAATCAGTATTAAAAGCTGTTTGTTTCTTCCAAATAAATAAATATTTATACTTATTACAGAGACACACCTCAGCAGGTATTCTTTCAAATAATATAGTTTAAGAATCCTACTTTGAGACCTTTCACGTTGGCTTGCATATATAATTTCGTTGGGTAAATTATTAAACTGTCTGTTTATTTGTCTTGAAATATTTTTAATTCACAGTGTGTTTCGATGCTGGAATCAGGACTATGACGGGATTCCGATATGGGAACGTTTCGGGAGTTATTGATTCTTTATCTCATTCTTGCTACTCACTAGCACGGCTACAGCCATATCAAGCAACGTTTCCTGTCTAAATGGTGGTGTTTCACCAGGACGATTCTGAAAGCATTTATCACTCTAAGTATCAAACCTACGAGTCGATCTACAGATACTCGTATAAAGCGAAGGAACAATTTAATTATGATATTAAATGTATTCACGCTTAATGACTTACACGGTCGTAATTAATGTAGTTTTATTTCATACTTGGTTGAGATTTGTTAAAAAGAACTGATAAAATTATCATACTTCTGTATAATTTCCTGTCTCTAATTCACAGTATGCGTAAACAGCGAAGAATGGTTTTATCACAAACTTATCAAAAAAAAAATAACATTAGGCAACGCCATTAATCATCGGAAGCTTCATTAAATAATTCAATTACGTGAATTTAGTTAGACATGAAATTACAATTATGTTTATCCAACGCGATACATCCTTCCATTTGTTAAATGTGTACCTCGTTAAGCAAATTTAGCACAAGAAACTGACCGAAAAATGAGAAAACGACATTGAAATAATAGTTGCGATAGGTTACAGCAAATACGAGCAGGTAGTAATATTAAACTACATTAAATATTATCTGACGAATATTCCTGGCCTTGCCCGGGGTTATGAATGGTTTTCAGTAAAGTTTTGAGGTTTTTGAGGTTTGTAAACTGGGTGTAATTTTAAGGTGAAAATAATACTCCTACCCCTACCCTACTTCTGTAACCGCATCATTCATTCAATATCGTTATCAGCCTTTACATCTCGAGTAAACTTCTCAAATACGCAGGGTCATATATTGTTTTATCACGCATACGCCTCAGGGATCTCATTTCTGCAGCATTCAGTCTACTTTCATCATTCCTCCGCCAGTTCCATGCCCCACTGCCATACATTAGGGTTGTCATAAAAAAATGAAAGAACGAATTTTCATTTTATGTGAAAATTGATTTTGTTTGCTCTTGTTTCACAAAAAAACTTTTTTTTCTACCTGCCACCATATTAGTAAACGTCTTGTACTAGTATGCTGATAATTTATGCCATGCCTGTGCAAATTAATGGATTAAAGTTAACGTAATATATTGTATTACGAACATGTAAACTAGGTTATATCACCGTTTAAGTCCTATGGAATGCAGTAGGCATTACACAACTGACAATTTATTGATCTAACTGGACCTTGGAACAACATGAAGATGTGCCTCAGAAGAACATTATTTGCCATTTAATTGCTATCGATTTTAACATTATCGCCGGAGTATTTAGGCCACGCGAAGTAGTTGCTAAGTATACTAATATTGTACGAGTAAGCAAGAAATTGTACAGTTGCTAATTCCATAGGCTATTAACGATAATTATTGTTTAATATCCTCTGCCCTGGGGGGATCGAAGACAAGCGGAAAAAGTTATTGGGTACCTTTTTAAGAATAATAATTATTTGATCATTTACATATTGCCGTTTTAGTTAAAAATCCCCTCAAGGATGCTGTATAAATATTAATAGGTGCGTAGGCTCTGTCTTATTACTGACTACATATAGAGCGCCCTTGAGGTGATTTTTCACAAAAACGGCGCTATACAAATAATCAAGTATTAGTATTATTATTATAATGTAGGTATATAAACATCTTCCATCTATCAATCAATAGTACAAAACATCGTAATTTTATGCGGAAACTTTAACGGTTTATGCAATCCAGTAAACACGAAATTTGTCAAAAAAACAAGAACTATTTGTTTCCCGATTAAAGTAAAAAAAATGTATAAAATATGAAGAAAAATTCAACAAATTGAGGTTTAACAAAAAAATAAAATAAAACCTTGATTAAAAAATAATCATGAAAAAAAATAATATAAATATTATAATAATAACGGCAAATTATAAAAATTTGGAAAAAAAATTATAATTCTTAAAAATCTATGTAAGAAACGTGTGTTTAATGAAATAAAAAATAATATATTTGTAAAGAAAACCACATTACTTAATGTTAGCGCTTTCTTAATTCTGTAATTTCCGCATTACCGACAGGTTTGTTGGTAGCCCGCTAGATGTCACTACTCACTGAACGGCCGTGACGTTTAACGAGAGCGAAATTTTATTATCGTAGCAATATGCTTTATAATTCGTAAGGAGATAAAAACACCTAAAATAGAGGCTTTAAATGTTGTTTCTTTTGTTAATTGCAGGTGAGTGAATATTTTGATCTTCTTAAATTTCTTATTTTGTTATTCTTAAAATTGTAAATACCTATTATCGATAAAAGTCTTTTGTTTATTGCAGAGAAACGCAATTAATTCTTATTTGAAACAAGTGTGTAACACCATTATATATATATATATATATATATATATACCATTATATATGTATATATATATATACCATATATATATACATAAAATATAACAATATATACGTAATGCATTAATGTATTAAAAAATGAACATATTTGTATTATATTCAGGCAGATACATGACCTTTAATCAAATTACTTGAATTGGATTTATCCTATTTGAGGACCAGATATGAATAGCCAAGTGCTTTGCAACCTTCCACTCCCCCATCTCCTTCCTTACCCCCACTCCCTTCAGCCTGATAACATACCCCAATTGGAGATGCTATAGTTCCACTGGCTTTGGATAGCCGGAGCAGTTGGGACTCTTCACATTTATAACATAAATTTATTTATTAAACTTATGCTTATACTCGTGTTACTAATACTAATACGGAATAAATAATTACAGAGGACCTCTCTCATCACTTGCTGGAAAAGAAATAAGATAATAAGAAAGAATTTTAGAGGCAACTTAGAAAATTATTTGCGGGTTTACTGTATTTTCTTAAAAAATATCATATTTGCTATGTTAATATGAATACGTAAATAAAAATATAAAAATAAAACATTTAAAAAAAAACCTCTTACCGGGTCGATAATTTAAATTATACACGGCTAATTTGTGTTCCACCGTAAATTGGTCGTTGTAATTTAATTTAAAGTCCACCGTAATGGTAATGTTAACGTTTACAAAATATTAATTATTTTATATTTCATTATATTTTCAGAGCAGACAGGGTAAAACTTTTTTTTTTAATCACCGACCGTTAGCCGCGAAATAATTGTTAAAGGTTCCTCTAAAATCGCAAAAAATCAATTCCTTTAATGGCCAATATTTCACAATGTAAAACAAAAATAAATAAATTACTTCTAATCCGTATTAGATATTTACTATACTTTTTGATAAAAAAAAGATCATTAGGTTTAGGTGAGTATTTTGACCTGAAATCCAAGTTTAATTAAGTTTTGCATGAAACAGGCCGCGCAGCCGTTCCTCTTAATTAAAAAAAAAAAAAAAAATTATATGAATACCGCACAAGAGTCCCAACTGCTCCCAACCGTCTGGAGCCAGTGAGACTATGGCATTCCCAATTGGAGAATGTTGTGAGGCTGCAGGTATTGGGGAGATGAAGGAGAAGGGGAAGGAGAAGAGGAAGGTGGGGAAAATACCAGGCTATTCAGATCTGGTCACCAAACACGGCTAAAAGCCATTTCAAGCAACGTTTCAATTCTGAATGGTGGTCTTTCACCAGGGCGATACTGAGAGTATCTTCCACTCTGGAACGTGCGCAAATATACTAAATATTATTTTTAAATTAATTCATTGTGAAACAGCACAAATCAATTAAATAAAATATACTTGCGCACGCCGGGATTTGAACCCGCGACCTTCGGATTCGTAGTCGAGAGCCTTACCCCTCGACCATGGAGGACGTCAAAAAAAAAATCATAAAATAGTGTGACCTTTAATATGGTGCCGATTTATGAACCTGGGGGCTTTTGGCTCTTGATTCTCGGTGGTAATATCGGTACGGCCGATTGATCTTTGCAATCGAAAGACGATCCAATTAACAAAAATGATTGAACCTCAATTATATTTTGAAACATTTACCTCCACACTTATCGGCGTTTACATTACGTGTTACTTACGTGAGATTCTGCCAAGTATGTACCAACAAGGTGAGTGTTTATCTCGGCAGATTAAAATTTTGCCAATATTTGGTATACAATCAAAATAAATCTATGGGTGCTTAAATTAATTACTGTCATTGACGTCAAACCTCTTCCATTACGTTGTTGTTTTTTACATTCATTAATTTTTAAGTATAAAATGATTTTACATGGTTTTCGAGTGATACATATACGAGTACACATATACACATATACACATATACACATATAGACATACATACATATACACATATACACATATACAAATATACACATATACACATATACACATATACATATATACACATATACACATATACACATATACACACATATACACATATACACATATACACAAATAAACATATACACATATACACACACATATTAAGATAATAAATCAATTAATATTCAGAAAACCTGGTTCGATATAAATCTCTTAACACTAAATACCCAAAAAACTTATAAAATATATTATAATTTGACGGAAACTACCCTAAATATCAACGTATTTAGGGTATTTTCCGTCATAAATTTGTTGTTAAAGTTCAAAACAGAAATTGCACACTGGGACATACAAGTTGCAATTCAAATTGTATTGATTTATATAGTAAATCAAACATAAAATATCTCGATATTATAACAGATAGTAATATTAAATGGAAATCTCAAACAAATTCAATTATAGATTAATTAGGAAAATTAATTTCAATATTCTTTTTTTATGTGAATACCGCACAAGAGTCCGAACCGCTCCCAACCGTCTGGAGCCAGTGAGACTATAGCATCCCCAATTGGGGAATATTGTCAGGCTGAAGGTATTGGGGGGGGGGAGGAGAAGAAGAAGGGGAAGAGGAAAGTGGGGAAATACTTGGCTAAAAGCCATTTCAAGCAACTTTTCAATTCTGAATGGTGGTGTTTCACCAGGGCGATGCTGACAGTATCTTCCACTCTGGAACGTGCACAAATATACTATATATTATTTTGAAATGAATAAATTGTGAAACAGCACAAATTCATGAAATAAAATTTGCTTGGGCAGATTTGAACCCGCGACCTTCGGATTCGTAGTCGAGAGCCTTGCCCCTCGACCATGGAGGCCGTCTTTATTTTCACATTTCAATATACTTTTTAAATCCTTCGTATTTTGTTGTCAGTTATTGGGTCTATTTATTCCTGATATTTTAAAAGAGTTGAATATTCTTTTAGGTTAGCCGTTTCTAAGCATAATTAGTTTATTTTGCTATGTACCTTCTTATAGGGTGTTTTAACAACCATCAATTCAAATAATGTTTCCAGAAATTATTAAAAGATATTTGTGTTACAATAATTGGATGGGGTGGGGTTCTTAAAGACCTTCATTATTATTACTCCAAACAATACAAAGAGCAGTCATTAAAATTATACAATAAAAATTTAGCAGGGGTTGCTTGATAAAACTATATGTAATGAAAATATGTTCTAATTTTACTTATTGCAACCGTACTATTCACGCGCCTTACATTCTGCCCTTTACAGTTATACTCAGATATTCAATCATTGAATACATGCAAAGCAGTAATAGACATAATAGGCAAGAAGTGACTCGAATATATTATTTTGGCCCTTTCCAGTGAAATGTACCTTTTAAGACCGCAGTAGCGACTTATTTGCGGTAAGGATTTTTTTTAAAGTAGTGGAGATGCAAACGGCGAATTCGCACATAGTGGGAGGAGTAATTTCGTCGGAATCAGATAAATATATTGACGATGTTTAAACGAAACATGATACGCACTCACAGATGGAGGTAATTCAAATATTAAAGAAAACGCTTTTAGCGCATGATGCTTTTAAACATTGAAATGATTTTCTCTTTTGGCAGGTGTGCACAAGGAATATGAATTACAATAAATTGTTATTATTAATTAAATGAATAATAATTACTTTAATTTTTTTAAATTATTTTATTAAAATTTAAAAACCTCATTGTAATATTTAATCATTGAAGAAGATAATAAAAACAGAGGATGATATTGACAAAGTCTTGAATTTGAGTTATGATATCGATGAAGATGACATAAATTGAACTGGTCTCATTAGCTAAGTTGGTAAAGCGGCTGTCCCGGAAAGACAGGGGTCCTGGGTTCGAGTCCCAGATGCGACTGATATCTTTATATTTTCTGTTGTTTTTTTTTCGGTTTCGTGTTTCATTTAGGTTATGTTATTATTATCTCCTTCAATGATTAAATAATTACTTTGTTTAAAACCACCGTATTTAATATGTAAATATCTACATGTTTCAGGAGCAAAGCAATAAACAATTTTCCTAAATACAGTGGTTTTAAACAAAGTAATTATAATTGTATTAATAAATATGACCCGGCAAAGTTATTTTAAACCATTTAAAGAAATTTTATTATTAAATTTAAATCTTCAGTCCTCCAAGAAACTGGAAAATACTCTATGTGTTTGTTTTATAAAAATTTATTGTATTTTTATAAGTTTCTCAAAGGATTTGAGTTTTTAATCTACAATAAAAATAATTTATTCCATTTCATATTCCGTGTGTACTCCCGCCAACAAACAATTCATTTCAATATTTAAAATCCTTACTCTCTAAAAATGCATTTTTATAATATGTTCAAATTAACGCCATATATGAGTGCGCATTACATATCGTTTAACGTTAATATTTTAAAATATAAAGAGGTGATATATTTTATAAATCCAGATCAATTACCGAAGAGTTATTAAAGGATTACCTAAATTATAGAGTTTTTTAATGTAAAAAAACAACTTAGATATCGCACAAAACTCGTTTGGGGTAGTAACACCGCTGTTTATATGGGAATCCACCCCAGATCGAAAATCAGCATGTATTTATGTTAGATGTAAAATCTGCAGAGAATGGCGATATTTTAAGTGTACAATTTTGTCTTAAAATAGAATATTCCAGTTGTCCCTTCAATCACGATTCGAGGTGTTATTCAACCGACACGGCGAGGTTCCACGCCACAAATACAAAGCAGTAATCATTATACAGCCTTTTTCAGGTTATAGTGCTGTTAAAGGTGATTTCTTTCTGGTTCCTCGGGGTCCACGTTCGCACAATGGTCACTGGGACCTAAGTAAACCGGATCAGAAGAAATAAAATAATTATTGTAATTTAAAATCTGCATTTTAATGGATGCTGCCGGCATTTCGCTGGCGAAATTAAAGATCGTGCATTTCGTGCAATTGGGTTTTCGTGAGTATCCTCAAATTAATGTAATTATAGACCCTGCTTATGACGCCTCGCCGTAGACCAGTAGTGGAAATGAAATATTCAAATGAAACGTGCAAATGCTATTCTTGTCCAATGCCGGTTGATGCAATTCATATGGATTTGGGATCAGAGAAGAATCTATGTGTGCTTATAAAAACAGGTTAAAAAAAGAATCAACAAAGTTGATCGCGGACCTCAAGACTGATTTAATATCTAATATAATAATATAACTATCACGTGTTACATTAAAAAAAATCATATTCTCTATAAAACAGTACAGAGATTAAAATAGCTTACAATAAATGAAATATATATATATATATATTCATAGAAAAGTATTAGGAATACCAAATAGTACAATTAAATAAACATTTTTACATTAAAGATTTAAACAATATTAAAGATAATTCGTATCAAACATGCAGAAGTGAAAGGTTGATAGGTAAAGGATAAAAAGTCATGGGAGCAGTTTTATTACTATTTTGTGACATGGGTTAAAAGATAGTCCCAAAAGTGTTTGTACGTAATATTAAAAATGTTAAAAGTCAATACAGCATCGTTGAGCTCTGCTAATTGGAATGCTCTGATAAAAAAAAGTTTTCGCTTTCGGAGCATAGAAGAGTACACGAGATCTCCCACGAGTATGCTTGTAAGGAACGTATAGTTAACCACTCTCAAAATAGTAGGGTTACGTATGGTATCGGAGATTAACTAAAAAAAATGCTTACATAAAAATATTTTTGGTGGGCTTCTAAGGAGTTGAAACCAAGCATTCCTTGCAAGATCAAGGATGGGATATGGGAATGGATTATATATAGTGATCACTTCTCGTACTATGTAGATCAGACGCGACGGTAAGCCAGGTTTTTGTTGATCCACCCACATTTGTTGATCATTTAGCAAAGCAGGCATATATACGTTGATCCAAAAGATCAACTTTCGTCGTATAGATTTTGCTCTAAGCCACGACCAATTATTATTTTAATATTATCTTATAACCATATCTTATATTATCTAACCTCCCCACATACCGGAATAAATATTTATTATTATTATTATATAAAGGTAATGCATAAACCTCTGTTGCACTCTTTCTCTTTCGAAAATATACTTTTACGTATGTAGGTAATAGGTATATTATAATTTAGCAAGTATAATGCCTCTTGCAGACGCGACTTGCCAGTATTTTAGTCTACAAACAAAAGATTTTAATCATTACACATTTGCTAATGCGAAACATGAATGCGTTTTGCAAAAAAAGTACATGGAAGTGAGCAATTTAATTTACTTTCCAAGGACATACTCATAGAACATCATGCAGTGGCTCCAAGAGGAACCAAGAAGTCTTTAGGTCATTGAAGACAGTGCCTAATGATGATGCTTTAACACAATATTGAATCATGTCATCGTTTCCTTTTCCAAACGTGGATTTTGAAACACTTTCGTAGCTTCTTTCAGAAATCTTGCAACTTCACCGTAGTCATTTAATCTCAATCAATCTCTTTGTTTTGTCAAAGAAATTACACTGTGAGTCCGACATTTTTCCATTGCTGAGTTATATTTTGGTGGCCTTTTGCTTCCCTTGATCCACTTACTACCACTTGGCTGCCTCAACTGTGCCAAAGATGTTCGAGGTCATTTTGATGTTATCACAATGGATTTACCATATTGGCATAAAATACAAAAACATCCAATTTCATGTAATCGACTTATTTTGTGCTTTGGGGAACATAATATTATTAAGAAAATTTAGCACGTCATTCTGATCTGCTTATTAAAAAAATATTTCGATTGTGAATGGTGGTCTTTTTCGAGTTCATGGTAATTTAACACAAGTATGAATCGGCAAGTATGAATAGGAAAGATTAAGATAGGGACGCTTAAATAGTTCGGGCATGTATAGCGAATGAACGAAGAAAGGAGTCTAAGGAGAAAAGACGAGAATTTGAATGGAATGTATGAGACGTTGTATGAATGTGAATGAAGCAAGAAGTATATGCCAAGATTGAGTTGTTTAGCGGTCCGTCCTCTCTGCCTACCCCTGGGGGGAAATGGCTTGATGGTTAGTTAGTTAGTCAATGAATCGGCACACTTTTTAAAAGTGAAGTATGAAAAAAAAACCGAAACCCTATCCTAACCTAACCTAATAAATATACATTTTTTAATAAAAAATAAATAAACCAAAAAGTTTATTTAGGTTAGCTCAGATTAGGTTCTTTTTTCACGTACTTTTAATGACTATATCACTTTTAAAAATGTCTCGATTCGTATACGAGTATATGTTGAATTATGTCACCGGTATTTCTAGCACTTGGAAATAAATTTGTATGTGGATATTGCATATAATGGACGTGAAATCATAGATATTAGAAACAAAGGGAGATTTGGTATGAAAGTGTGCCGACTGTAACTAAACTGTGACCAAACTGCACGAACTATCAAAGCGGCTATGCAATGAAAGTTATTCGTTTGATCTGTACGCAGAAATGAAGGCGTGGCACCGATGCGATTTGCAGTATTATGGGTTTTTGGCGACACTTTTGTGAGCGCGGTTTCAAACTGCCCATCTTCCCGTTTTTTTTTATTTATTTATTATCAGTGGTATATACTAAATTTTGTATTCTGTTTTACACCAATCACCTAATAAATAAATAAATAATAATAATAGTATTGATAAACTAAAGTTCTTAAGTCTTAAAGACAAGATTTTTGTGCATAGCGCAAAGGGTAACAATTATTATTTTTATAACACACAATAATTAAAAACCTCTGTCGCCGGTGACTCGAACCCGCACTTCTAATGGGCCGAGTCCTGCCGGCGACATTTATCTTTGGTCGGAAAGGTTTTTTCAATTTGGATAGTGTTTCAGATAATAATTATTGTTTATAAAAATAATTTGTTACCCTTTGCGCTATGCACAAAAATCTTGTCTTAAGTTTTTAAGAACTTTAGTTTCTTAATTAATAAATATTTGACAAGTCAAAGCAATTTTCACCAATAAAATGTAGACATAATTTGTCTCGATGCCATCTATTTGAGGGATTTAGCCGTTACAAGCCTCTCTCATACTAATAAAGTTGGTTGTTTACAGAAAATATAATAAAAACAGTAATTATTGAATGGAACACTAGTATATATTGATTAACTTGGCGGGTTTGCGATAAGCCGACGTAGCTCAACCGTAGAGCATCTAACCGGACATTAGAAGGGTGCGGGTTCGAGTCCTGCCGGCGACATTTATCTTTGCTCGGAAGGGTTTTTCAATTTGGATGAGTGTTTTAGATTAATAATTATTGTTTATAAAAATAATAATAATAGTGTTTATTTCAGCTGAACAAAGCGGTGCGTGCAATAATCTGTCTGCCATATAAAAGAATACATTTAAAGAAAAAATTACATTATATGCAAACAGAAAAAAATGTTAACATATTTAGCACTTATCCTATGGTGGCTTGAGGGAAATTCTCCATTTATGATGTAGGTTCGCGCCCCTACATCATAGATGAGGAGGACTTAAATGAAATGAGATAAAGGACTTGATGAGGAGGACTTAAATACTTAAACTTTCTTACTTTGGAAAAAAAAAGACGGTCTGCTGACTTAATATACTTATATAAATTTATTCACAACAAACTAGAAATCACTCATCTTTTACGTAATTACCAAAGTTCCTAATAGACGCTTTTTAAGGGGTCATAAAACATTTCTTCTTCATTTATTTAATAACAATAGTGCATATTCCAATCCAATGTCTCGAATGTGTTTATTGTAAAATGATATAGAGTGTGACGATATGGACATCTTTATGAACAGCCTCACATATTTTAAACAGCAAATTACTCATATTCTATCACGACGTGGAAAATAGTGGTGTTATTGTAAATACTCTTACATGCTTTATTTTTTTCTTCTCTTTCCATATCTTGTATTATGTTTATTATACCTTCTGATGTTATAAGAAATGTTATAACATACTTTACTTTCCATAACATACTTTATTTTTTTCTTCTCTTTCCATATCTTGTATTATGTTTATTATACCTTCTGATGTTATAAGAAATGTTATAACATACTTTACTTTCCATAACAAACCTTATTTTTTTCTTCTCTTTCCATATCTTGTATTATATTTATTATACCTTCTGATGTAATAAGAAATGTTATAACATACTTTACTTTCCATAACATACTTTATTTTTTTCTTCTCTTTCCATATCTTGTATTATGTTTATTATACCTTCTGATGTTATAAGAAATGTTATAACATACTTTACTTTCCATAACAAACCTTATTTTTTTCTTCTCTTTCCATATCTTGTATTATATTTATTATACCTTCTGATGTAATAAGAAATGTTATAACATACTTTACTTTCCATAACATACTTTATTTTTTTATTCTCTTTCCATATCTTGTATTATGTTTATTATACCTTCTGATGTTATAAGAAATGTTATAACATACTTTACTTTCCATAACATACTTTATTTTTTTCTTCTCTTTCCATATCTTGTATTATGTTTATTATACCTTCTGATGTTATAAGAAATGTTATAACATACTTTACTTTCCATAACATACCTTATTTTTTTCTTCTCTTTCCATATCTTGTATTATCTTTATTATACCTTCTGATGTTATAAGAAATGTTATAACATACTTTACTTTCCATAACATACTTTATTTTTTTCTTCTCTTTCCATATCTTGTATTATGTTTATTATACCTTATGGTGTTATTAGAAATGTTATAACATACTTTACTTTCCATTACATACTTTATTTATTTCTCCTCTTTCCAAATGTTGTATTATGTTTATTATACCTTCTGATGTTATTAGAAATGTTATAACATACTTTACTTTCCATAACATACCTTATTTTCTTCTTCTCTTTCCATATCTTGTATTATCTTTATTATACCTTACGGGGTTATTAGAAATGTTATAACATACTTTACTTTCCGTAACATTCTTTAATTTGTTATTTTCCTTCTCTTTCTGTATCTTATACGAGTATATTGCTTTTTCCTTGTTTCTTTTTATTATTTAGCATCTCTACCAAGCGTTCACCCCATAGGCTGGCATAAAGGCTGAAAAGCTGCGCTTACCTTTCTTTTTATAGATTTCTGAAAAAAAGGGTTTTTTTGGAAAATACGTCAGAATATACGAAATAGTATCTGCTTGGCAAATTTATAATTCCCTTTGGCAATTTCTCTTGAACGCCTTATCGTTCATACGTTATAGTGTGATGAATATTAATAATCAATACCTACAAATTTACAGCCTGCCCTCGGTCAAGGAGTAATGCACGCCACTGCTACCAAGTGATAACTAAAATCTAAACCAAAAACTTTGCAATCTGTGAACATTTTTAACTGGATTATTAATACTTACGCACTTCACAGTACTAATTTTATAAATATGATCATGTTAATACTTTATAAATGTTCCAAAACAATAAATAAATAAAAGTATTCCTACCTGTTCTCTGGGGCTGTTGGGGCTCTGGCCCGTGCTGCGGTCGTAGGCCGCCCGGTGGAAGGGGATGTGCCGCTCCCCGCTGCAGTCCTTGTCATACATCTCGTCGCACTTCTCCACCTCGATCTTATGCATCTCTATGGGGCAGCCCGACTCGGACGCCATCACTATCTCGCCCGTCACCACCTGGCCTGGAATAAAAATACCGTTATTGTAAATTTTATTTTAAGTAACCGGAAATCTGAGGATGTAATAAAGAGAGGACCAAAAATATAATGAAATGTTAATAACATCAAGCAAATCATGATCTCCATACGGATTTCTCCTAGTAAGACAAGCATAGCAAAAACCATTGTATTAACATCTGTACCCAAAATTACATACTTTGTAGTCTGTTAACGCAAAAAATACTACGATAGATTTATCAATAAATTATATGCGGTTAGCTAGAAAAATGTTTTAGATTTTAAAAGACAAAAATACTCAAACTCTAATCTTTTCAATTCTATATGAAATGCCTACTGGAATTTTTGGAAAAACGGTAAACTGCACCTATTTTTAGATATTTTTATATATATTTCACAGAATTTGAAATGTATGAGTATTTTTGTATTTTGAAACCGTATACATTTTCTTAACTACGCGAATAGAATTTAGAGACGAATCATTTATAGTATTGCTAGAGATAGCGTACTACAATTAGAGCTATTTTTGAGAGATGGACCGATAAATAAAGGAAAATAACGATTTTTCCATTACCTACTGATGGATTATCGCCACACTCTCGCACTCAAGGAAAAGGTATTAATTTTCCACAATATAATTAAAATTTCAATCTTTTTAGCCAAGTGAATTGCAATAACTGAATCTTTCAAACATTTCAACAAAAATAAATCGAGTCTTGTTCTCTTTGATTATTTCAGCTCCCGTCAGACATAAATCCTTCCTCTTCTTTCTTTATCCCGCTGTTCACTTTGCATACTTTATTCGAGCCCTGATATCCTCTATACAAAGGAGAAGTAGTTATGAATTCCTGGAAATCTTTCGAAAATATTTTGCGGATTGCAATTACACTTCTCTTTAATAATAACACTATCACATTAAGAGGAACGGCTGCGCAGCCTGTTTCATACAAAACTTGATTTTGGATTAGAGGCCAAAATACTCAACTAAACCTAATGATTTTTTTCAATCAAAAAGTATAGTACCGATTAGAAGTAATTTATTTATTTTTGTATTACATCATGAAATATAGGCTATTAAAGAATTCATTTTTCGCGAATTTAGGGGCACCTTTAACAATTATTTGACTGCTAATGGTGATTTAAAAAAAAATACTCATCGACTTTGAAAATATAATGAGATATAAAATAAAAATAAAATTTATAAATTACCAATTTACGTCCGAACACAAATTTTCCGTACATAATTTAAAATATCGACCCGAAAAAGGTTTTTTTTTTAAATGTTTTATTTTATATTTTTATTTATGTAATCATATTTACATGGCAAACATGATAATTTAAAAACAAAAAAATACAATAAAACTGCAAATTTTGTAAGTTGCCTCTGAAATTATTTAAAAAAAAAATTTCACATCCTGGTACTTCAAAATTTAAAACATAAATAAATAAAATACTTCTCATACGTACTACTAAATTTACTATATACTAAACCTTTAATATAGAAAAATACGCTATTCAGTTTGGATGGGTATTTTGGAATTTTAGCCTCAAATACAAAATTAAGTTATGTATGAAACAGTCAGCGCAGCCGTTCCTCTTAACATGCTTAATGTATATATACATCTTTTTTAATTGGTTCGTAATATCTTAAAAGTAATAGTTTAATATTATTTATAAATTTTGATTACAGAATAATAATATATAGGATACATGTCCAAAGGTGAATAAAGGTCAAAGAAAATTACATCGAAATCGATGATTAGATATATTATTCACCACACACATTACATACATACCCGGCGTACAGATGTCTGTAAAATAAATTCTCGAAGATATAAAAGGATGTAATTTATTTGCGGAAAGTGGGTCAAAAGAACGCCAGATTATACACGTATTGTCTTCGGCCTTTAATTAGGCGGAGAAATCACTGAGAGCCGCTCTTCTTTCGAACACGATCAACCGATGGCTATCATTTGATGATTAGTTTGAGGAAATGATCTAATGCATGATGAAATGGCCGGCGAAGATTTCGGGTAGATTGAATTCAGTGGCGTAGCGAGTAAATAAATTTAATACGGCTCTATTAATAATAATAATTGGATAACTTCTATAGCGCCGTTTTCAGGGGAAAATCACCCCAAGGGCGCTTTACAAGTAATTAAATAACATATCACTTGACATACAGCCAATACCTTACAGCTAAACTTAATACCTTACTAATGACTTATAAGTAAGATTTATAACTATTGACTTACAACTAACACTTATAGCTAGGGATTATAACTACTGTGACTTATAATTAGTGACTTAAATCTATGGCTTATTGGTATTGACTTACCAGCCTAAAGTTATTTATTTATTTATTATATTATATACGCCCTGTACGGGCTTATACATATTTAGTTACTTATAATAGTCACACAGGTGCAAAACACATTACAGTAACTGCACCAAAAACTATAGCTAGTGACTTACAATTTAGACTTATATAAGTTATTACCTCAATTCGGTCTACGAGTATGTATTATATAGAAATAAGGAAAACGGATTTAACCGATTTAAACAATCGTGGTTTGCTCCAGAAAGAAAAAAATGAATGCAAAAGAATACTGTTAAAAAATCCAAAACAGCTTCTCTTAAGCTGATACGAGTATATCGATTCTGATATTACGTTCCATGGTTGGCTTCGTTGCAGCTTAAGACTATTAAAAACCTTTTTTTTTATTTTAATACGGCACAAGAGTCCCAACTGCTCCCAACCGTCTAAAACCGGTGAGACTATGGCATCCCCAATTGGAGAATATTGTGAGGCTATTGGTAGGGTGGAGAGAAAGGAGAAGAGGAAGAAAAAGGTGGGGAAATACCTGGCTATTCAGATCTGGTCACAAAACACGGCTAAAAGCCATATCAAGCAAAGTTTCAATTCTGAATGGTGTTCTTTCACCAGGGCTTTGAGATATAGAAATGGAGTTAACATCAGCTTTCGAAATATGGGCAACAAAATAAGGTCAATTGACATCACAGAGATAACACGGGCTTTAGTAGATTACAAGCGCTCGCCGTGTATGGACCTGCAATCATAACTGTAAAGTGCCTGCATGACTGGACATGTCGTTCTGGAAAAGATAGAAAAAGCAACGGTGTAACCTGTTATCGATTTTACCATAATCAATATTCGTGTTAATTGGCTTTTTTAATGTTAAAAAAACTTAAGGAGAACTTCAAGTGCGTACTCGTATGTTAGTAACTCAAATGATCCGGGCCAACTGAACCGCGGCGGCCGTTGTGCGGCGCGGCGACTCCGTTCGTCGAGTCTTTCGTTCGCGATCGGAAGGATTCGAACGACATCGACATCCGCTTCAGTCCCTCCCGAGTTCATGCGCGGAAACAATATTTTACACTGATTTAGCATGGAACGTAGACTATATTTATTTACCTCAATGTGAATACAAACATTTTGCCCACACGAATGCTACCAACATATGCTTGTTTTAGGTTTATGGAATACAAGGATTTAAAGAACGATTTTCTGTATGAAGTACTCTGTACATTTATTTCGTGGTGTGAAAAAACTACTTAATTCCATTTGTGCAAAAATCTACAAAAAGTATGAAAATTTTATATTCTGAAAAAATGTACATATATCGCCACCCTACCTAACTAAATAAGTAAATTACCTTTTCTAATTTTGGCAACTTTATAGGAGGGACAGAGATTAAATTTTAAACTTTCGAGATGCACTGATTTACGTACATAATAAATGTATTCAATAAAATGTTTGTTTTGTTGCAAGATTTAAAAAAAAAAAAATTTTGTACAAATTTAAACTGTTATTTGAGATATGTGGACTTCAATAAAACTTTCACTTGTGTATTCAATCAAAGATGTAAAATGTGACTAACTAACTAACTAACTAACCATCACGCCGTTTCTCCGCAGGGGTAGGCAGAGAGGACAGACCGCCAAACAACTCGATCTTGGCATATACTTCTTGCTTCATTCACATTCATACATCGTCTCATACATTCTCTTCTATTATTCCGACTTCTGACATAGCCCGAATCAAGTATTTGATTCACTTGATCGTGCCATGTCTTTCTCGGGCGTCCACGGCTTCATTTTCCATTCACATTCGCGTCATACATGTTTCTTACACTCCTTTCTTCGTTCATTTGCTCCACATGCCCAAACCATCTAAGCGTCCCTTTCTTAATCTTACTCATTACGCTTACATCAGCCTTGCATTCTTTGTAAAATGTGAATCCCAAATAAATCTAAAGCGATAAATACTCACATACCTTATCTATTTATTTAATCATATTTCAATTCTTATTATTTCTTTTACTTGATACGATCTTATAATTATGATGAAGATTTGAGGTTATCGTAGTAACACTTTTTTTTAAATATAAAAGGTGGCATTTAAATTTCTATCAGTGAAAAAAAAACTTTTAATTGTATTTCACCTGCAAAATCAGAATACAGTTTATCGTGTATAATTGCAACCCGCAGTAAAATCTTTGATAAACTTTAATTAATTTTATTTTGGTAAGACAATCGAGGCCTCTGCCCAGTCTGACAAAAAGGCAGTTACGCCCCACATCAAATTGGCCCTATTGCGAATATGCATCATTACCTCACAAGTCACGAACACTGTGAGAAGAACGAACGACTTTGATTCGATTAAATTATTTAATCAAACTGATATAGGCCTTTGAGAAATTGAATGAGTTTGCCACAATGTGTTACCAATTTTTTTTTACAAAATTGATAACATAGTCATAAAAAGAAATATCTTGGGCTGTGCATTGACAAACATTTAAACAACAAATACAAGGAATTAAAGATAAAGTCAATCCCTTAATTGACGTATTTACCAGATTATCAAATCTGTTACCAAACAATTTTAAAAAAGGATTATATTATAGTCTACTACAATCACACCTAAACTACTTAATAAGGAACTGCAGTGAAAAATATAAAATTACTAAAAAAATATATATTCTGATTCTGAATATATAACTTTCATTATATATAATTATACGTAAAATTTATAAATCGTTATTTAAAGGTGAATAAAAAATCAGTTCGTAAAAACACCGCATTGTGTTGGTACCTTTGCATTTGGAACATCTGACGTCACGTGAGCATTCTGTTTTTAGATGTGTATGAAATTTTTTATTTTTCGATGTTGTTGTGAGTTTAAAACATGTATTCTTTTAGTTTTGGCAAAATTCTAACTTAATTTGGGTGACTTTAAGCTCTATAATTGTGGTTCAATATAAACAACTATTATTCAAGAAAGAAATTAGGGTATTCATGATGAAATCAATTATCAATACGGATATTATGATAATTTTAATGGTCAATACTAGTATTATTCTTTGAGTTAAAGTTTCTAAAAAGACCGGCCATAGATTTGGAGCGTTTTGGTGGCTTTTGAAAAATTGAAACTTCGAAAATTATTTTTATCATGAAAACTAACTTTAGAAACAAAAAACTAAATATACTGGTATTTAAGTTTGAACGTCACTGTTGATAATTTTTTTTTAAATGGACTGAATTTCCTTATTGAAATCTGAGGAAACGCATTTGAAACATACATGAAATAATTACCGGTTATGCAAAACAAGGTAATCAAAAAGCTATTTATGTTAATTTCTGAAAAATCAAACAAAACAATTACACGAAGAAATAAAACTGTTAACTATAAGAAAACTATATGAACATAAAATATATCTGCCTCCTAATATATAAAATAAATAATAAACCCATACATTCAAAGACAGAATTCATTAAAACGTCACACACTTTACGCGACAACGTGATAACATGCTTTTATTTACGATACATACACAATATGGCAAGCAATCCATTAGCTACCAGAGGAGAAATTTATATAATTCCATTCCAGACAACATTAAAAAAGAAAAAAGGTATATTTAAAAAGCAATTATGCCTTCTGAAATTAAATGAACAAAATAATTAAAGTGTGTAGTTTTTTTCATGTTTTCATCTGGGTTACTATTCTTGTTAAAAAAGTGAAAATATCAATTTACTTTTTAAGAGGCTACAGCTATAATATAAGAGCGTGGTCACTGTTTATCTCACTGTTATCTGAAAATTATAAATTTACACGCTGTCGGATTTTTCAATGTGTTATAAATTTTGTTCCATCATAAAAAATCCCAAATTCGAAATTTAATCAAAAGGTACGTTGAAATGATCTTATTTTTATGCTCGCAAATGGGTCCTCAATCATTCAGTAATAAAGTTTAAAGCCTTAAATACTGCCAGTAAAATTCAAGGCCTACGCGGACATCCAATTAAAGTTTTGGGTGCCATAAATACGATGACTGCAATAAAATAATTTGCAAAATGTGCCATGAATACACAAATTGAACTACTAAGCGCCTGCTGGGGGATCCGGTGTAATATCTAAGACATTACATACATTTTATTGGCGAATAGTTTTCATTGAACTTTGCAAACAAACTAGAGATTTGGCATTTAGTTTGATGATCACATTTTTTTTCAAAAATGTCTATGTTAAAATAATGTTGATATTAAATAATATTTTCGCATTTCCGTTATCACGAGAGGGAGAAGTGATGTCTTTACAGAGTCGCAACCTAAAGGCCATTATATAACATACTTAGGCGTAAAAAATTATAACAATTTAAAGTGGACTGATCGCATTACTTATTTAAATAACAAAATTTAAAAAAAATAACTTACTTTTTTGAAACACTCAACAATATACTCAATACAAAAGATCCGATTAAAAGTCTATTCATATCTACCAGCAGAATAGTACGGTACAGACACGACAACGTTAGTTGCTTACATTATATATATGAACACATTCATATTATAGCGTACGTAAGCGTAACATATTCGACGTGCTGGTAGCCACCGGTGACATCTGCGCCTGCGCAGTTAGTATGATCATATACCGTTAGCACCGCCATCTTCAATTCAATTGGCATCATTAGACGCAAATATTGCTAAAACCGAGAAGATGGATAACGATAAAATGATTGAATCAGTTAAGGAAATTTTGCTTTTAAAATAATAATAATTATGGGAATAGGATTATAAAATCCTCAATTATGTTGTGGAGAACGCTAATGCTCATTTGACAGCCGTACTTGCATCTGTGCTGTGTCTGTGCTGTGTCTGTGCTGTGTTTGTGCTGTGTCTGTGCTGTGTCTGTGCTGTGTCTGTTCTGTGCTTAACGGTGTAATATGAATACTCGCGTCTGTACTGTACTGTTCTGCTCTGCGCGATGCTGATGATGTGAATAGACCTCTAGATCTACATGGCTCTTTGCCAATCTCCATTAAAATATGGTATTATCTGATGGGAGAGCTAATGATAATATTATAATTTCTTCAAATGCTTGGTAACTTTGTGGCATCATTATTAATTATATAAATTGAAAATACACTTTGTATATACCACTTTACTTAAAATATATAAATATTTCTACATGTTTCGATAGCAATGCTATCATCTTCAGGAATAAATGAATACTATAATAAATAATAATATAATAATATAATAACTACTAATACATGTAGAAATATTTATATATTTTAAGTAAAGTGGTATATACAAAGTGTATTTTCAATTTATATAATGATAATATTCTTTATTTACTCATTAGAACACAAAAAGCTATTATGAAAATTATGCTTAAAATAACCATAAATACAACATTTGGACAAAAAAGTTTCTTATACCATGGTACCAAACTCTACAACAAAACCTCACTCTTCTTCAAAATAAAAATAAAAAATAAAAATAAATAGAAAAACTCAAATAAAACCCTGGATACGTGACATAGGGAGAACTTAAATACAAATGATATTAACATCAAATACAAACCGACACAGAAACTACTCAACTGCACTTTAACACAATTCATATCACAATTAATTGTTCAGCTATTCTTCGAATAAAAATATTTTTTATATAATTGAAATCCTCAGAATGGGAAATCCCAGTGAGGATATAATTATTTTTATACTTGTATAAAAAATTAAGGATAATATAAAATTTATTTTTACAATATTATTATTCGGAATTGAAACCTTGGCCGAGCTTAACCAATCTGATTAAAGAGGTTCTTCCAAACTACCCCTATTATTTCTTCTTCCCCTCTACATTTTCCCGATTGCCGAATAAATATGTATAACTGGCTCCAGACGGTCAGAACTTTTGTGAGGTAAACACGTAAGACTAATAAATAAAATAAAACTAAAAAAAAAAATCTTTACCTTTAACATCTTATCATCTTTGCAATAAATCTTTTAATTATATCCATGACATAAAAAAATGCTGGTATTTATCTTCAAGGATGTGTGAAGGATACCTACCACTAATAAACTTAATGAGGTACAATTAGATATTAATGGAGTTGGGATAGACGTTGACATTCACCGGTTTTTCGTGCCGTCGTCGAACACATACGCAACTGTTGACACCACTGAGAAAACCATATCTCAACAATGAAAAACCCAAACTGAATCCTCAGTAATAGCCAGTTCTTCAACAAACTACATCCTTAACATCCTATTAAACTATACCACCCACGGACAAAGACACTGTAATACGCTATTAAACTTTATAACTACATGCCTACATTATTGAGACGATCCGTAAAGAATACACCAATACATAAAATCAAACAAAAAGTTTCAGTCTGGATCAAAACAAGAGGCACACAATTTTTTCAGAACTTAATAACACCAAACCAAACTTAACGGAAGATTTTTTAACCTAATAAAATAACTAAAAATTAACAATATACATACCAAATACCACAGGTTTTGCTAGTGAGGTGTTCACGAAACAAACAATGGTTCCCAAAGTGTGCGCTGCCACGCTCTTGGGAGCCAAGGACGTCACGAACCGTAAAGTTTGGGAACCTCTGCTACAATATACAAACTACTTACAGTAACTATCGTTACTATTCTACAACCAACAATACTATCAATATAATATTTTATTTATTTTAAACTTAAAAAACTAAAAAAAATATTTATTTTTTTAAATGAGTACACTTCTCAACATTTGTACCTTCACCATATCTGCATAATTTGGCATATTTGGAAAGGGTATCTTTGTAGTTTGGTAGTTGGTTGATTGGTCGATCGATTGGATGGTTGGAATATAGGTACGTTAGTGGGTTGGACGGTTGGTACCTAAGGTTTGTTGGTTGGTTGGCTGGTTGGTTTGGTTGGTCAGTTGGATAGATGGTACATAGGTTTGTTGCGTTTGTTAGTCGGTTGGATGCAATGTGTTGGTTGGTTGGTCGGTTGGATGATTGGTATATAGGTTTTTTTTACAGTAACTCCACACAGGAGACCCTGAGGGAAATAATTTCCCTCGAGGCCTATATCATCTTTGGGGATGCTATGTGGAGGGAACCTGAGTCTTGAAGACACCCACGTTGTTGGTTTAATTGATCAGTTTGTTGGTTGGTACATGGATTGGTTGGTTGGTGAGTTAGTTAAAAGAAAGTAATCAACTCACCGAAGAAGGCCAGCAGCGCCGTCCTGTTCATCATGGAGCCCATGCCGTCCTGGCCGCGCATAAATATCTGCGAGAGCTTGCGCGGACTGGGCCGGTTCTGCCCCGCCATCATGTACACCCCGTCGGCATAGGCGGATGGTGTCTTGCGCGTTAGATGGTTTGCTGAAAATTCACAAACATTGGATTAAATTACATTCTCATAGAAAAAAAAATCATCACCAATGTTACTACAATAAATGCATGTTGGATACAACTTGCACTGACTTATAAAAATACTGTAATTGTTACCGTCACAATTCTTGAAGTATCAACATTCAATGAAAATTTAAAAAAAAAATAGCAGTAACTACGTGACTGTTAGACAGGCGAAAATTTTTTGCAAGTTTTGCGCGGCTTTATTGACGTGCTCATAATTGCATTGCGAATAACCCAATCTAACCTAACCTAACCTCAACTTATCTAATCCAAAACCCTCCGTCTTCTTGATTATTTTCCCATAACCTCGCATACTGTATCTTTTAAATAAAAAAAATGCCATCCATTCACTGCGTTCCCAACCCAACCCAACCTAACCTAACCTAACCTAAGCTATTCCAAGAAAAACAAGCACGATGCAATCGTGAGCATGCCGATATAGCCAAGCAAAAGAATATGTATTTTGTTTTCAGTTGCATTTCGCACATCCTTTTCGATTATATTTTGCGAATATAACAGTAATGAATGAATATATCTTTTAATCTTTTAATAACTTTTTTTCGTAAGTATTTTCTCAAACGAGCTTGTTTTTGGAATAAAGCTACCTTAATTGCGAAAAAGAACATTAGACTATTATAAATATCGTAAAATAGTTCATTACCCTTGTCACTGTCTTACATTTGCCGCAGTCAGATTTAACTCCGAAAAAAACGTCCTTGAATAAAAAATGCCTACCTACGCCTACGCCTAGTCAGTTTTTCAACCCGCTATCGGTTATAGACAGTTACCCAATTATTTTTAATCGTGAGGGTTATTGTATCCGGTGGAATGGCGATCTGGACATCGTCAGCATATTTGAAAAAACCTGCCGATCATTAAAAAAAGATTATGTTTAAAAAAAAACTACGCTGGCCTCGGTGAAAAAACAGGCAACCCGTTTGATAGATTCCTCTATCCCACTCTCAAAAATGGTCATAAACATTACTTTGCAGGTTGCTAACTCAAGCAACACCGCAAATGATGTATATATAAATTCTGTACGGGTGGTAGGAAATTTTATAAGGTTTCAAAAGACAAAAATCCTCAAAATGTAACCTTTAAATTCTCTAATATACATCCAAAACTGTCTGAAAATCGGTGCAGTTTGAGAACCATTGGAAAAGAATTTGAACGTTTTATCTAACATTCTAGTATTATTTTATGTCGAATTTTAATGATAACAGTTTGAGGTTTGAGGAATATTGTCTTTTGAGACCTTATACATTTTGCTGATTACCCGATTATAGATAAGTCATCGTAATGTTTCTTAAGTTAACAACCTGCAAAGCGCGTATTTTTGGGTACTTACCGTTAATGGACGGGTTGCAATCTTTAGAATTCAGACGTGGGAATATTCTGTTTGCTCTACTGTTATTTGCAATGAAAGTGCCCCGAAAAATATGGCAAAACACTATATAAATATTCAACGTGTGTACACGATTCATATTTGAAGCATCAGAACGGTATTGCTTTTGTGGTTCATTCTTGTGCTCAACAAGTGGTGGGATGATTATATAGTTTCTCTGTTTTGCATTTCCTCCATTCTATAACAGGAGCCTATCCAAAACGCTTTCCCTCAGGGCCTTCTGCATTGAATTAATATTTTAAAGAAACACCCATCCATAAATCAAATAAAACGTACCCGAAAGCCCTGTAAAAAGGTATCTGCTTGTTTATTTACAGTTGTACTCGTATTTCATTATTAAAAGAACGAGCCCTGTACTGCTTGCGTCTGAAATATCAGTTACTTTATTTGCTTGTAAACATCCAACCAACCCAAAAGATTGATGAATCCACGAAAATTTTATTTAAAATGTTCCTATCAAACAATAATTAAGCGGGCGTTAGTCCCGCCTGAGGCCGCTTGCAATGATAGCTTTTTTAAATTTTCTATAGCAAATAATCTATTACTTGTTGGTATTTACGGACAGTGTATTAGGCAAGTAGGTTATGGTATAACAAAACATTCTTAACTGTTTCACTGATAATACTAGACAGTTGATTACATTGGACTATGTAGTAGACTGGTAGGTATATATTGCACCAATGCAGTAAAATACACAAGATGGTTTGTTAGCGAAAAAAGGATACCCTCAATTGTTTTGATTGCTTTGTTTGTAGAAAAGTCAGACTATTGCCCCGTCACATCAGGTGTTTACCCATAAATAACGATGAAATCGTCGCGAGATTTTTTATAAAATAAAGAAACATTCATTTGAATATTTTATTTCATTCCAAACATTTATTTTTACAAAATATAGTGAAATCATAAAGTTCTTAAGTAGGTACCTACTCGTGTTTTCCATTTTTTAAATATTCTACTCAATAAAACCTTCTTCTTTTGAATATGCAATCTGTGGCTAACCAGAGTGTTATATCTATGGGCAAACCTAAATAAAACATTCCGGGTTCAATGTTTCGCATACTAATTTTAAAACGTTATAGCAACAGTTTTAAATATTGAATTTCATTCAAACTACTCTCTAAACCTTCCAGCCACTAATAAGAATAAACTGTGCTACTTTCAGCGAAACCGTTCCAGTAATTTTCGATTAAATCGAGGACAAACAAACAAACAAACTTACATTGATATTTATACATATAGATTGTACTTTATATGACAGAAAAGTAAAAATGAAGAAAATACAAGGCAGCAAAAATATGCTCAAACTGTATTTTTTACATAACTTGATTTTTTTAAAATTAAATTGTAATTAGAACACACAATTTAAATGTATAATCATGGTCATGTGCGTAATATTAACCCCACAATCATATGCAAGCCGGAATTTTCGGTCGAGAAATCGCTTAAAACTTGAGCATTTTCCGCGTTTGCTGCGTCGTACGCCGCTGTTTGTTCGGTTTCGTATTTCATTTGGGATCTGTTAATATTATATTCTTCGATGATTAAATATTACAATGAGGTTTATAAACTTCAATAAATTTAAAAAAAAAGTATTTAAGACTCAAATTTTGACTCTTTAGTTGGGAATGAATATTGTATTATACCAAACGAAACTAAACAAGGCGATGTGATATTTAATTTTTATATAAGTATATAAAACATGCAATACGCCTAAAACCTACATACTTGAATGTTTACAAAGCAATAATAATTAATAAGTACACAGCGCCCTTGAGGTGATTTTTCAATTTTTAATATTTCAAACTAATAACAAGAGAAAGATCGAAAACATTTTATCGGTAGGTACATAAACTAATTCCTTGCCAACCACCTCTTAGAAACAGACCACACATTCAATAAAAATACAAGCATTAGTTTACTGCATAAAAATGGAATAGGCATTAGACTAGATAACTTAGAAGCGTTAGAAATGAGGAAAGCCAAAAACACAAATAGTAGACTCATTAATAATCAAATAAATTTAAATAAATGTCCAATTCTTGAATTGCTCCCAATAAACAAAGTATGTACACGCCCTTCCCGGTCAGGTACCTGCTGACCTCCCACCCTTGGCCCTATACTTGCCAGTTTTTATCAATCTATAACACATGTGTATCTTAGTTCATAGTTTAGTCATATACGGCCCTGAAGAAGCGACGGTAGTGGCGACACCCGGTCGGCAAAAGTATATTACAAATAAAAGCGATGTAAACAAAGTTATTGTTCTATTTTTTAAATTATAATTCCTTATTGTTACCTGTGTTGATGATACATTGTTTTCGTACCTAATATTGAGTGTCTAATAAGGGGTATCATCACATTATCAACTTGATTTAATGGTAGAATTATTTTTTTGTAATTAATTTATTTTGTCATTAAAATTGTCTATATACACTTGAGTGTTTTAATTTCTTAATGTCCGCGGCAAATCAGAGAAATAGCAAGCATTTGGGTGATAGGTTCTAATACAGAAAATGTATTTTGTCGAATTTTGGACGATAAAAAAATTCCTATTGAATGTATTAGTTTGAATAAAAAAACTCTCCCAGTATATACCGTATCACTGGTTAGTTCTACATATTAAGAGGAAACCCGGTCGCTGAGAAATTTCAACAATAGGTATTTTAAAAAACTGTTTCTATTGCACTCTGCGCTGCGGTCAGCCGTCGCGCTATGGATGTATGAGTGTGCGTAGCTAGTGTGTGTTTAGCTCGCGCGGCCCGTTTAGGTAAAGCCGCCAGCCCAATTAAATATTAATTCTGGCGGCCGGTCGCAACAGGACTTCCCCTAATCTGCATGTATGCACAGGCAAGACGTAGCGTTCCATCGTACGCGTCCTATGAGACGTCTTGAGCGCTCATCATTCATTCATCTTCTTATTATTAGTAAAGCATCACGCATGTTGTCTTGGTATAGTAATTTGGGACTAGTGAAAAAACAAAGTTGCGAGGATATCGGACAGATAAATATCGGTTTCGTTCTAATTCCTAAGTTTGTGGTTGTATAGTGTTTAGATTTCTACGGTAGCTGCATCACTCCAATATTTTGTCACGAATTACACATATAGGATTCCGGTGAGTACCTACTAAACTATTCATAAACACAACCAACTAAAATAATTTATATTAAATGTCGATGAAAAAACTGTATACTTATCCAGCTATATAGGGTCTGTGTATTTAGAAATTGAGTTATATAAAATCCGCTACTATTACCTAACTCGTACTAAAAATAAAGTGATTCTTTTTCTTACAGATAAATAATGGGTAAAAGAAATGGAAACAAAGGTCGTTTATTTTCGTCTACTAGACGAAAAAAGCCGATTATTATTATCAAACGACAGATTCATTTTGCACCGCGTTCCACCTCTAAGTACGAGAAATATCGCTTTCCTGTTACTCTAACTACTGAACCCTCCTAATGGTTTATGTTGTGAGAAGCCTGAATTATGTAGCATGCATACGGGAAGTTGGGATTGAATAGACATAAAGCATTTCATTTTGATACGAACAAAGAGGCTTTATTGATCCTTCGCGTACGGAACTCTAAAAACATAGTGTCTTACTTATAAGTAAAACAAAAATAAATAATTAGGTATTTTTTATTTAATTATAGGGATGTGGATGTCATCAATACTGCTGCTGGAAACTTAGATACGTCTTCACAAATGCATGAAACTTCCAGGGATGCATTATTTTCTCCAAATATAGAAGAAAACGCAAGTTCCTCATCATCAACAACGCTTGATGATTTGGTGATAGAACCAAACCATATTGATGAAACCCATATTCACGAAGGTCGCAGAATTGTTGATATAAAATATTTGTTTTCAGAGATTTCAAATATAAAGCACGTACACACCAACTGCACATTTTCCGATTTAAAATTTGTGAAGGAACGACGAAATGGTTTTCTAAGCCAATATGTTTTCGAGTGCAAAATGTGCAAGAAAATAGAATATGTACACTCCGAAGATCCGAAACAGAAAGTGTCCGTAAATACTGCTGTCGTCGAAGGAGTAGTATGTACAGGAAATGGATATTCACAATGGAATGAAATTTGCGGTGTATTAAATATGCCAAATATGGATCGTTCAACTTACACGAACATAGAACAATGTTTAGCGCTAACAATTGAAGAATGTGCCATAGAAGAAATGATCGCAGCTGGTGAAGAAGAAAAAAGGCTAGCCATTTTAAATGGTGACGTAGACGAGGGTGGGTATCCTTTGGTAACGGTGGTTGCAGATGGCTCTTGGGCAAAGAGGTCATATAAAAGTGGATTTAGCTCCTCATCTGGTGCGGGGTGCATTGTTGGACTGCGAACTAAAAAAGTTTTATTTCTGGGAGTGAGAAACTCATATTGCTGCATTTGTGCTAGAGCTAAAAAACTACATATAGAAGCATCTGAGCACAGGTGCTTCAAAAACTGGTATGACAGTGCTAATGCCATGGAAGCCCACATTATAGCAGAAGGGTTCTCGAGAAGCATGGAAATGCATGGATTGAAATTCAACAAACTAGTTGGTGATGGAGACTCCAGCATCATGAAAAAAATAATGCAACAAATGCCATATGGGTCCAACCTCATAGTACAAAAAATAGAGTGCAAAAATCACTTGCTTCGCAATTTTTGCAACAAAATTAAAGCACTTGGAAAAAAAACCAACAACGCTAAAGGCTTTGTACCAGTTCATATAAGAAAAAAGGTTGATGCAAACGTTTTACGCATGAGAAAAGCTATAGTTGGAGCAGTAAATTACAGAAAAGAGCAAGAAAACACGGCACAAAGTGATAAAGTAAAAAATCTGAAAATGGACATAAAAAATGCCGCAAACCATGTGTTTGGTGATCATAAAAAATGTTCGTCATACTATTGCAAGTCGGAAAAGTATACTAATGATCCAAATTTAGTAATCGATCTTCAAGATTGTGGAATATGGACTGATATCCAACAATTATTGTTGTCTCTAATATCAAATGCAGAAAGTCTTATTATTGACGTGACAAATAACACTGTGGAGCAATTCAACAACATTATCGCCAAATTTATAGGCGGAAAAAGAGTAAATTTTACTAGAAGAGGATCATACCAAGCAAGATGTTTTGGAGCAGTAACTTCATGGAATAGTGAAATGGCAACCCATTCACGAATACAGAAAAAAATCCAAGGCCACAGTCCTGGCAAATACACGAAGCACTTTATAGAAAGAAAACGACGTTCGAAGGAGAAAACACAAAGGTGTCGAAAAAGAAAACTAAAGTATAACGAAAACACGACAGAAAAGAGAAAAAAAGTTACAGGGCCCGATGAAAATTACGGTCAATTGGAATTAGAACCAGATATGCCACCTGAATTGTTTGAAACGAAATAAGGGGAATTTCTGAAAGAATTATCTCAATCGAATAAGGAAGAACTCGAACGGAATAATAATAATAATTGGATGATTTGTATAGCGCCGTTTTTGTGAAAAATCACCTCAAGGGCGCTGTAAAGCCAACCAGGACGATGAAACTTTGTCAGCGTAATGATACCATGATTGATTCTTAAGACGTTCTTACACGATACTTTTTTTTCATCCAGATTGCTCATGGGTTGTCTTTTTCCATAGAAAAATGATTAAAATTGGGACGTGTTCTATTTTTTCGTTTAGTTTAAGATGGCGGACATTATGTGATCAGCTGTTGTTTTCATCTATCATTGTTTTTGTAAGTATGTTATGTGGAAATTTTGTGCGTTTATTTCTTTTTATATTTAATATACTGATAAGACAACAAACACTATGTGTTTATTACTATTCAGTATTGTGGGTTTAGAGTATATTTTTGATGATTTTTTTACATTTTGCTTGAGTAAATAATACGCGAACGCATTGTCGAGTTTAGCGCGCTTTCTTTTACCGCTGTCATTCTTTTACGTAACTATGTTACCTATTTTGTGAAGATGCTGCGTGTTCATTTAGGAATATAAATTAAAACATTGTCAAAAAGATTAAATGTAGATTAGACTGTGTTTAAATTGATTGTGAAAGGGCGTTTCTGTTCGGAATTGTGAATTTAGCGCACGGATTAAGAGTATATTTTTTAGATAATTTTTTAACATTTAGTGAAGGTGCTGCCATTTTTTGACGATTAAGTACCGTCCCAAAATATTCTTTCTTTCTTTAATGGCAACTATGTGTGCAAATCTGTATGAAATTATAGGTATGAAAATAATGATTGTGTAAAGGAAAGATTTTCTCTGTGACTTCCAAAGTGGCTCCCGTATGGAGATCGGTATGAAAAAAGGTATTGTCTAAGAACGCCTTTAGTTATGAAATCTACCACCATGTGTAGCTGCGATTTACTGAGATATCATGCAACCCGGTCATCCCCCTTGCCTATTATAAGTTTCGGAGCGATAATAATTTGTGGGCAATTGAAAGGCGTAAGCGGCTGACATCATCTAACTTTGGAAAAATATGTAAACTGCGGCCAAATACTTCAGTTGCGGGAGTATTAAACTCGTTACTGTACTCGCAATTTAAAGGAAATATGGCCACAAATTATGGAAAAGAAAATGAAAACCAAGCAATAGACCAATTTACAAAAGAAACAACATTACAGGTGTCCACCTGTGGACTATTTATCGATGAAAATAAAAACTTTTTAGCAGCGAGTTCGGATGGCCTTATCGGTAAGGATTCTATAATTGAAGTTAAATGCCCTTATAGTATAGCAAATATGTCACCAGAAGAGGGAATTGAACAAAAGAAAATTGATTACTGTAAAGTTGAAGACAATGCTTTAACATTAAAACGGAATCACAATTACTTCTACCAAGTACAAGGCCAGTTACATATTACTCGTCGTAATTACTGTTATTTTGTTTTGTGGAGTCCTAAAGGTTTGCTGTATGAAAAAATTGAGAGGGACGATTCGATCTGGCAAAAAATCGAACCACTGTTAGAAAACTTCTACCACCAATGCCTTTTACCAGAAATAATTGACGGTCGCATACCAAGAAATTTACCGGCGAGAGAAAGGTCTAAACCATAAATTGTTTTAATTTCATTATCTAAATGTAGAACAGTTAAAATTTTGTACAATAAAACGTTTACAAACAAAAAAATATTTTTTAATAACTGAAGGATAGTAAGCGACTCTCAACCGTAAGTTTGAAACAGAAAAATCAGAAAAAAAGTATGGTCACATCTAGGAATTGAATCCAATATTCCGGTCAATATTCATCCTAGACTTGCAGAATGTAGATGTCGCACATTAAATAAAAATGGATAAATTTATCCAAGACATCATCATTTAGTTCGAGATGAATCTTGCAATCACACATAAAGAAAATAAAAAAAGCGTTAAGAAAATGAAGATAATGTTGGCAGTTTTTAGTCGAAGTATTTATACAGTTAAATATGACCGATGGGAATAGGGTCCCATTAGCTCAGTTGTAGAGTATCGCCCGTCAAGGCCAAGATCCTGGGTTCAATTCCTAGATGTGGCCGTATCTTTTTTGTTTCAAATTTTTCAATTGAGAGTTGCTAAAATTGAGGTGTCGGTTTGTCCGTAACAGGTGTTTCTTTTTCAAAGACTATTTGACGTAAACAAATTAAATTTGGCACAATTGTGAGTAAGTAAGCTCGGTAAGTATTGGCATACTCGAGATAAGTCACTAAACAGAAAAAAAATATATATCGATAACTCGGGAAAAGACAACACTAAGGTATCGATATAATTTTAACAACGCCACATCACTTCGCTGACTGTATACGTATTTATCAAAACCCTCGCCCCCCCGGATACTGAGCGAAAGGGACAACTGCGCGTCGGGCTGATAATACCTAAATAAAATCTTCAAAATCGAGGTTTTGTATTCCCCATTTTTCTTCTCCAAAATTGGACCGATTTTAAAGTTTTTTTTTGTTAACTATATTAGAAGAGAATATTCTATGTCGGTACGTTTTGCTTTTTTTAAAAATACATTGCTTAGTTTGTATACTGAGCGTCTATTGATGGCGTTCAAACCAGGCAATTTTAACGATTTTTGAATGGTTATAACTCCTATAAGAAGTAACTTATCAAAAAAAGCAAAACGTACCGACACGCTAGTTGTCGATATCTATATTATGTTAAAAAAATATTTGCCCTAGTTTCAAAATCCAGAGAGGAAAATGGGGAATACGTTTGTATGGAAAAAACGTCGCCCGGTTTCCTCTTAATGAGTTAGACGAGTAAAGAAGGATTCCGGACATGCAATCCATTCATCTAAAACTAATACAATGCGTGGCCTTCTAAATCAATCACCATCCCCACAGTTGCGGTTCGTTGTTAACCTACAACAAACAGGTGACTTTAGTTTTCAACTTAAAGTAATAGTTTTTTTTTTCAAACGACTTAGTATATTAATATCGACATGTTTCGGAAGCGAAGCTTCGCTTATCAGGATACACAGATTAGTGAAAAATAATGACAAGAATAAACAAATAATAAACAAAAATTAACAGTAAGTAAGTTATTAAATAAAAATGTAAAAGTAATAAAATAAATAAAAAATGTATTATAAAATAATCAATAATAAATTACATAATTTTATAAACAAAATCAACGAAAAACAAGGTATCCAAAAAAAGCATTATTAATATTTATCAGGATAAATATTAATGATAATCAAATATTACTTAGGATGGGTGAAGCTTCCGAAACATGTATATATTAAATATTCAATAGTAGTTTAAACGAAACATTTTCTATTCATTTTATTCAAAATGACACCACAAAGGGATTTTACATTTATTGAAGAAAGAAAAATTTGTTGTTTAGAAAACAAGTTTCGTCAGAAGTTTTTCTGACCGAATTCTTAAATTTGCTGGTGAATCAAATCTGCAAAAATAGCTTTTCTTATTTCTATTTTTGAACAAATTTCAACATTTCTTTCTCTTGTGTACCTTCAAAATGGTTTTCCATCATGTACATTATTCTATTTTATATGGCCTCTTAAAGTTTACTGTTGTTTGTTTTGATTAATATTAATGTTACTTCGATAGTTTCGCAAGTGGTAGTGATTTTATATAGGAATGTTGTCCATACATACCGTACTTAATTATTAGTAAATTTATATGTCCAGGTCATAGGAGAAAAACACACTTGTAGTGAAATATCATTAAGATGTACGACATAAATGTGTTAGTTTTATTCAATCATTGAAGAAGTTAATCTACGAAACATGATAAATAAAAACAAAAAATAAAAGGACACGGTCGCAATTGTGACTCAAACCCCGATCCTCTAGTTATACCGGGACTGGCATCTCTGCCAATGGAACTATTGAGACCAAATTATTTTTATCGATCTCATATCCCCATTCAAAAATTATCAATATTAACCTTCATTAATTCTCATGACTTTTCATATGCTTGCAAAGTTCTACACGAATATTTTTGTAACCTAGATAGTCGCTCATATAATATCTATCGATACTGTGTATATTCAATTATTACACTGAGTTTTAAAAGCTTCAATAAATTATTCCAATTAATTTAAAAAAATAATTTAACTTAGTGGTTTTCTGGGGATATTCGTTAACTCATAATACGAGTAAGTAGGGATATGGTTTCCCGCTAAGAGTGGTATAATTTATGTATCTCTTATTCAGTAATAAAATTTAACCACAATAATAAATCATATACAAATTTAAAAAGGTTAAAAATTTCTAATCAAAATAAAGGAACTTGTATGCTCATTTATTCAGTCAGTCATAACAATCATCGGAAGATGATACTAAAATAAGTGGTCATTTTCAAGTATTCGATGCACAATTCATATACCCGAACTTGAAAAACTACACGCAGCCTGCCTTTGATCATAGAGCAAACATGCAAACTGCTATTATTATATTTCTATGATATACGCAAGGGTTTATGATATACCTTACCCTTGCGTATATCATCACCCTATTATCGTTTGCTCTTTCCGTACTATTCAGCACTAATCGTACCACCGAGTTTCACTAAACATTTTTTTTAAATATTTAAGTTGATAATATTGGCACATCTTTGACATGAAAATTACAACTGCTTTAGACCGTGGGAACCCGCGGAACGGGTTGAGTGAATTAAAGAGAAAAATGATCTCGATTTGTTTTGCTAATAAATCACCGGCATCTCGGTCATTTATATCTCTGACACTGAGCTGCGTGAAATTTCCATTCCAGACACATTTCTTTCGCCTTTATTAATATAGCATGTCAGCGGCTCAGGTTTAATTGCACTTCGCTCTCTGATCGTATCCTTATCTCTGTAGTTTATGGGCCAAGATAAATATTATACAGGTACTGTAGATACAGTAGAGGTCAGAAAGCTCGAGGAGAAAACTATTCCATTCTCGAATATAACAAAAACAATAAATTGTCGTTTTTACTCAATTTTTTGTTTTTTTTTGGTTTATATCATTTATTTATTTATTTACGGAACAATGTCCAATTACACAAAATACATAACACGAAATAAAATAAACAAGAGCTAAAGAAAAAGAACAGCACACACATAATACAAGAATGAAGCAATGACAAAAAGAGGACAAAAATATACATTTGAGAAAACATTCAAGTCAAAACCTGAACATGGTTTTAGTAGAGTCCATGATTTTAGACATTCTAAATGATAATCTTAGAGTTCTAATTTCGTAAAGCCCTACAAAAGTCGTTAATTAACACTGGTACCAAAAATTTCAAGGCCCTAGCTTGTGTTAACAAATCTCGAAAATCTGGACAGTGGAGAATGGTACCCATAATTAGTAGTGTATTCATTGAGGAAAAGAAATTCATTGTTTGAGTCTACGGTAAGGAATGTTGAACTGAATGAGTTGCAATAAAGAAGGTGAGTCAATAGTACAATTAATTATTTTTAAAATGCGAATAAGATTAAAGTCTTTCCTACGCTTTTCATCTAAAACGATTAGGAGTAGGGGGTTGGGCGGTTACTCGATCAGTACGATCAGTGACGGCATGTAAAATAATTCTGATTGTTTGCATTTGAAAAAATAAACAACCACAAAAAATGTCATCGCAGACAAAAGTTTAATTAACATTTTTTAATCCAAATATGGTTAAAGTAAGTCGGGTACGTCTCTTATTATATAATGTATGGTAAATAGTAATATTTATTATTAAAAGTAAAAAAAAGTTTCGTTTACATATATTTATTACTTCTTTTTCTACGTATGTTGGAGGACAGTTGGTGGAGGTCATAGTAGGATGCAGAGGTTATTCTGTCGGTCGAGAGCATCGGGAGTCACTTAGTTTAATACAGAATTTATTTTTATTATACATTTATCACTATTTTTTGTGTTTCGAATGTCTATGTATATTAATTTCCTACTTTATAGATTTATTTTATAAATCATAGGTACTTTATATGGAATGTGTGGAACTGCAGTGACCGCTCCATATACCGGAATAAATACTTATTGTTATTATAACGGAGTTTTTAGTTTTATTATTGTGACAGCTGTTAATCCACAGCTGTCACAATAATAATTAAAAAAAAAAACTAAAAATACTTCTTTCATAACTTAATAATAACATTATTAAATTTGATTTACATTAACTTTAAAAAATATATATATTAAATGGAGTTCTACGAATTAAACACTAAAACAATTAATATCCGAGTTCTTAAAATATGTTCAAATATTCTTTTACAGGAATTAGTTAGTCTTAAGCAAGTGAAAAGGTAATATACTAATAAGCGTTTCTTAGAAACAGATATATGACAATGAAAAGTCTCTGAAAAAAAAATATTTGCCACTATTCGGTAAAGACAATAACGATAAAGATCAAACACCATGTCCATCATTTAAAAAAATTTCTAATTAAAAGCACGTCGTGCTAGTTTATCAATCTTTTCGAGAACAAGTTGTAAACATAGAACAATTTGTGCAAACTTATCCATTCATAGCTATTATTATCTTGCTATAAAGACTTAAAGCATAACGAATAAATCTCGTAAATTATTCATTACTTCTCCGCCTATGTGAATGGCTTCGAGACATAAGACTTGGTCTGGTACATTAGAACCATTACATCATCGCACAAAGTGATGCATTCAATCTTAACTTCTTATAGAGAGCAAACACCTGTCAGCCGTTGTGCTTTGGGCATTCTCGGGGATTACCACCTGCGCCTGCGCTCAACTTCTCTATATAAAACGATTAATAATGATGACAGCTTCAAATTGAACAGGTACCTTGTGCTAATCTTAATCATTATTTCGTTTTTTTTTTAATTAAGGCATCCCAGCTTTTGGTAATTATCCTGTACACTGTCGCGTCGATATTTAAATTCCCGTACTGTGCTTAAATCCCGATCGACTCTATAACAAAAAGTAGATGCTTCATATCAAACAATATTTATAATACAATGAGTTTCTTTCCTATTTTTAAAATTTTCTTGAAAATGTATTATATTTAAAGAATTAAGGCAGTAAATTAGTTTTGTTGATATCTCCAAAAATGACGAAGTTATGTGCTTTCATAGTGAACTTTGGTAACATGACCGCTCAAAATACCCGTGACGTCACAAGACACGATTCAGTACAATTTGAATGGCAGTACCGTATACTAACACGACAGTCATTTTATGTACCGTGACGTCACGCGCTAATCGGACTAACGACGAGATTCTTCTAAAATATCTACATTTTGACGGTTTGTATCTTCAGTATTTTTGTTTTTTTTTTTTTCAAAAAGTTCTGTCGTTGGTAAACAAAAGTACATGTTGAATAAAACTCTTAAAAAATGTCTAGAAATTGTTACATAGTTAATGGTCAAGAAATACAACAAAGTTAATAATGTCATTATTAAATTCTGCAAGTATTTCAGTTTTTTTTTATTATTGTGACAGCTGTTTCGGCCAAAACTGTGGACAGTTTTAAAATGGCCTTGTAAATCGAAACAGCTGTCTCAATCATAAAAAAAATTAAAATATTTGCAGAACTTAATAATAACATTATTAAATTTGATTTACATTAAAATGTGTTTCTTGTGAAAGAAATTTCTTCATTGTGACTTTTTGTTGTTTTCTTTATGTTAGGTTAGGTTAGGTTCAATGCACTTGGGCTGAAACGTTATAAAATTACCCGATGTTAAACTAATTTGTATTATGTATGCTGATGATGCGGTGCTGATTGCTAACAGTATGGAAGATCTACAGTCCCTCGTATCTAGGATGAACGAAGTATGTATGATGAATGAGCTAATGATGAATGTAAATAAGTCCAAAGTCATGGTGTTTGAAAGAGAAAGTACGAAAACAGTGTGCAATATAGTTGTGAATGATGAATACTTGGAGCAGGTTGATGAGTTTGTGTATTTGGGAGGTATGTTTACGAGAGATGGAAAGACTGATAGGGATATTGAAAGAAGGGTGAATGCAGGAAATTCCATTAACGGAGGACTGAACGCGGTTGGCGTAAACAAAAAGTTGTCCAAGGAAGCGAAACTAGTAGTCCACAATGGAGTGCTGATACCAACCTTGATGTATGGCAGTGAGGCATGGAACTGGCAGAGGAAGGATGAAAGTAGACTGAATGCTATAGAAATGAGATCTCTGAGACGAATGTGTGGTAAAACCATGTATGATCGAGTGAAAAATGTTGAGATTCGTAAAGAATGCAAGGCTGATGTAAGCGTAGTGAGCAAGATTAAGAAAGGGACGCTTAGATGGTTTGGGCAAGTAGAGCGAATGAACGAAGAAAAGGAGTGTAAGGAGAATATATGACGCGAATGTGAATGGAAGAAGAAGCCGGGGAAGTCCAAGGAAGACGTGGCACGATCAAGTGAATCAAATACTTGAGTCGGGCCATGTCAAAAGTCGGCAGAAAAGCAGGATCACTGCAGGTCGATGGCAATACGCAGTTTTTGCGAAGTCATGGTCGCTGGGAAATTGCGCAGAAAAGTCCGCTACAGTTATCCATGAAAGCCAACTTGCAGTCATTAGACTGGCTTGGTCCATTAAGCGGGCAACCTGACGTGGATCTTTCAGGGGCTTTGTTCATGAATGTGAAGGCAGTCGGTACAGTGGGGAATCCGACATTTTCAGGTGATATCAATGGAAACAACCTGGTTGTACGCTGGGCGAGCATGGGTATTGCACTCAGTAATGGTGAATTGCGAGCTCACCTGAGTAAAAATCAGCTGCAGTTACAAAAACTCTCATTTCAGGGAGGGGAAGGGACTGTCAATATCAATGGATATGCCCAGCTTCAAAATGGACAATTTGACGCCAATTTTAAGATTCTGGCAGATAAATTATTGTTATTGGCCAATCCGGATCGCCAACTCGT
>JAHDVE020010288.1:0-13506 GCA_022606495.2 Halesus radiatus
GTTTAATGGCAATATTAAGTATTTTGATGAATCGTTTTCTGCAAAAAGTGTGATGAATAAGGTATTCCTCTATCCAATGAAGAGGCAGCCGATTGTAGACTTAAATTACTTTATCTCCTTCGTTAATCATATTAAAGTAATGAACTCACTTAATAGTAGTCGTGTTCGACAAACAATTACTTGTATCATCACTTGCAGCTGAAACTTCTGTACTTATTCGACGTTCAGGTTGTAAATAAATCACATGGATTAGCATTGAGAAAAGGTTCCATTATGAATGATGATGATTTTTGCTACTTACACATCGTAGGTAACAGCTATAAAAGCTCAAGTCAGGTGTTTTATTATTGCAGGAGTTTTAATTGAACGCATATAATAATTTATAATAAGCAATATTTTTTAGCCTTGGAATGTTTATGTTATCTCCTATGCGCGTATCTTTTTTTACTTTGTTGTAAGAAACTACATAAAGCCTGCTATTATGTTCTAAAATGTTAACTGGAAGGTTAATTTCTACGAACATCTTGTTATGAACGATGATGATTTCGTTCTCGTAGATTTAAGCATAACCTTTGTTAATATTTGGTCTTTGTCATTTTTATCTTTGTTAAAATAATGACATATCGCCACCTTCATTATTAGTAAATTACATTCCATTTTAGCAACTTTATAGGTTAAAACCTTTGTTAATATCTGCTTCTATATCATTTTTGTTCTTTGTTTTATAGGTAAATGACACATTGCCACCTTAATGAGTAAATTATATTATTTTTTGGCAACTTTATAGAAAAACCTTTGTTGATATCTCCTTCTTCATCATTTTTGTTCTTTCTTTTTATAGGAAAATGACATCTTGCCTTATTAAACAATAAAATACATTCCATTTTGATACATTTTTAGGAAAACCTATGTTAATATCTGCTTCTATGTCATTTTTGTTCTTTTTTTATAGGTAAGTGACACATTGCCACCTTAATGAGTAAATCATATTATTTTTTGGCAACTTTATAGAAAAACCTTTGTTGATATCTCCTTCTTCATAATTTTTGTTCTTTCTTTTTATAGGAAAATGACATCTTGCCTTATTAAATAATAAAATACATTCCATTTTGATAACTTTATAGGAAAACCTATGTTAATATCTGCTTTTATATAATTTTTGTTCTTTGTTTTTATAGGTAAATGACACATTGCTACCAATGAGCAAATTATATTATTTTTTGGCAACTTTATAGAAAAACCTTTGTTGCTATCTCCTTCTTCATCATTTTTGTTCTTTCTTTTTATAGGAAAATGACATCTTTCCTTATTAAATAATAAAATAAATTCCATTTTGATGACCTTATAGAAAATAAACAAAAGAGAGTTAATTTTTAAAACTAGTTTCAATTTTAATATTTTGAGATATGCTTTGGAACAACTTTACGTGGATATTACCAATAAATTGTTTGTAGGTTGAAATATAAAACACCCATTTTTTGGGGAATGAAATAGAAGAGAAATGAGAACTGGGAAAAGGAGGGCTGGGAAAAATCTGGCACTTCTGATATCGATATTGTCAAAAGTTCTGTTAGGAACTATTAATACATGCCTGCTGGTTAGCCTTACAGTTGACAGTACTGAAATATAATTAATCCGTAAAGCCATTTCAAGCAAATTTGATTTGTGATGGTTCATAATAATAACGAATATAATACCCTTTTAATTTATTAAACGCTTTTCCATCCTTTTTTAACTGTTCCATGACAATTCAACACACGTATGAATCGGCGTACTTTTTAAACATCGTTAAAAGTTAAAAAAGCTATCCTAATAACCCAATCTAACATAACCTACAATTTGATGATGTCTTCGGAAGGCGAAACAGCTGACACGCGTAATAATAATTACCCAGCAAAACTTTTTTTATAAATGAAGCACTATTTAAATTGAGTAATAATACGTAGTCATTACAACATTAAAAAAAACTTTGCAGTATAATGGAGCTCTACAAATAAAACTTGAACACCATAAGCCAATTAACCTTTTTTATTTTTTATAATTTATTCAAAAGATTGGTATTCACATTGTGGCGTCATTTTTTTACATAGAAAAACTTGAAGAAATTTTTGTAATAGAGTTAAGTAAGGTGTTTAAATAATAATAATAATTCTGAATTTGCCAAACATATTTTGGAAACCATCATTCTTTTGATATATGTATATTTTTTTTTAAATAGCTATCTCATTAATTTATTTTCATATTAATTTTAATAATACAAAATAATTTCTTTTTAAAATTCTAATATCAATTTGTTATTCAATGTTTTATATTATTTTTTTAATAATATTTTTGATTAATTATTACCTACAATCATTTTTTGTTTTTGTTTATAATTTGTCTATTCTTACATTATTGTGTTCTATGTTTATCGTTTGTCTATACTTGACATTATTATTTTTTAGTATTATATATTCCTGATGAGGAAATCATCGCTTTCGAAACATGTATATATCAAGAAAGTGATGATTACAAAGTAATTTATTATTATTTTTTTTTTAAATTTTCTTTTAATAAACCTTATTTTTATTTAATTAAAATAAAATGAGTTTAATTAGGCTAGATTTTATGACTTTATATCATTTCAATAAGTCAGGTAAATATAATCGAAATAAATAATTTTGTAAGCTTTTTGCATTATTCTGAACCAGGTTCTTAATAACCATGACAACACTCAGTATCCATAGCAGAACATTCACGATGTGATATTGAAAATACTGTATTAAACACTAAGCCATTTTTTTATGCTAACAACGATAAATGTAGAATTACTAAACAACATACCTTTTAGACAAAACTCACAACTAACAGTTAATTCCTTTCCTATAAAGTATAAAGTATCCCTTCCGTATTAAAGACATCAATTCAATATTTTAAATTTCTAAATACTTACTGCCGTTTTTCACCACCCTACCGAGCAACTGTTGAGCCAAAATATGGCCTCACCACTGTTCAAATGCACAAATACGTTCTTCCCAAACTCTCGATCAAATTTACGATCAATTTACGACATCGATTTTTGTGGATTAAGTCCCTGTCAACAGAGGGTTAGTTGTAACAAGTGTCAACGGGATGAAAAAATGTCACCGAAATGTTAAAGGTCATTATTGGTTCTCGATATATTTTAAGCGATCCAAATATTTAATTATTTCCGCTTTCTAATGTCAAAAACTAGTTTTTTGTATATTTTAAATACACTTGAAGACTACATTTTGTCTTGTTTTTCGCGGAGAAGAAACGTCAAATGTCAAATGTACAAAACGAATAATGTGCTTTCATGGCAGTCAAGCTAACACTATATTTTTAACATATTTTGAACGCGTACGTTTGTGAAGTATAAAATGTTGGTTTACTTATTAGTTTTTAGAATAAATGAGGTGTATTCATAATAAATACAATATTAACTCATCTATGTTAATATCACATCGAAATATTTTACTCTGATAACATTTTACTGTCCATAAAAGTGGGGGGGGGGGCACTATTTTATTGTTTAGTGGCCGGGCACCTTTATTTAAATTTTGAATGTTCAACGATAAAAAAATGCTTTAAAACAGGCAAACAGAGCGTTGCTCAACAAAAGAATTAGCTGATCGGTGCATCAGATGGATCATTTAAAGTTGGGAAGAACGTTATTTATTTGTAAGACACAAACAGCTTTTAATCAATATATTATAAAAGGAAGTTCCAAAAAACGTGCGGCCCGCAAAATTCAGAAACGATCAAGGGAGTTATATGATGTGGTAGATCTCTGTCCCCCCTCATGGATGTTGGTTCCCGTTTTTACCTAAAGGGCGTGCTTTTGAAGGTATAAGGGCTGGAAGTTTCGCCCTATAGAAATTTCAAGAACAGTTCTAGAAGGTTTGATAAAGCTGTAGAAAGTTCTGGAAGGAGTGGCGGAGCATGTCTACTCATATGTACTTTTCTTGGCGGTGAGTTTAGAAGGTTCTGGGTGGTTCGTAAATGCTTTAGAAAGTTATGTAAGCAGAATGTTCTAGAAGCATTAAAAAATGAGTGGCGGAGTGTGTCGGTGAGTCTAGAAGGTTCCGGAAAGTTCTAGAAGGTTGGATAAAGCTGTAGAAAGTTCTGGAAGGAGTGGCGGAGTATGTCTAGTTATGTATTTTTCTTGGCGGTGAGTCTAGAAGGTTCTGGAAAGTTCTAAAAGGTTCGATAATCTTAATATTAATCAATATATATTATAAGAAAAGTATTCGAGAGCATTCTACAATATTCCAGAACATCCCAGAACATTTTGGAATGTTCGGGAATACGGAATCAGGAACATCATTGTGGAATATTACAGAGCACTCTCGAATGTTGTCCCGAGCGAAGCCGGGTACCCCAGCTAGTACAGATATATATATACAAAGGAAGTTTAACAAAAGGTAAGTCAACAAAGTTTCTTGCACTAACAGTGGTTATATACATGTGTTTTATTTATGAAGATAATAATGTTATTTTATTTTTGGTTAGGTTGCTGGAGAGATCGTGGCTTATCTCAGTGTTGATGTGTGGCAGTTAGATATAATTCAAGTTAGACAGGGGCCTGTGAA
Organism: Halesus radiatus; assembly: GCA_022606495.2. Taxonomy (NCBI): domain Eukaryota; kingdom Metazoa; phylum Arthropoda; class Insecta; order Trichoptera; family Limnephilidae; genus Halesus; species Halesus radiatus. Next base: position 4,593 of record JAHDVE020010288.1, read on the forward strand.
TCCTAGCATGCTTCTACTGTGAAATATGTGCAGTGTATTCGTACACACCAAGCAAAGAATTTTAATATTGTCACGATTTTCATAAGTATTTCAACATTTATTTCATTTAACACTTTGGGAAATATACGTTCAATGAATTCGGTAACCGTTTTTCTTAAATAGGATGTTGTATGATTGATGCACACAAAAAAGCTTTTGTAATATTATTAACATATAAACACATTTTAAAATTTATTTGTAAAAAAACAGTACATTATAATTTAGTAAGTAGGGATAAGGATAGATTATAAAATATGTATGTATTCAAATATATTATAAGAAAATCAAATTTTTTCCCAAATAAAGAGTCACGTACTTAGAGGTAGTGTGTTTTGTTAATATAAATCATTCATCGTAGAGTTAACAATTTCAAAAATATGTGTATTTTTTTCAAATTTAACGAAAATAATTTTAATGGCGTTATTATTACATAGGTTTATTTTCATAATTTCTTCAATGAATGTAAAATTACTCTGTGGTGTCATTATTAATAAAATTAACAAAATATTTTTCATTGATTTTATTATTTTATTCTAATTATAAAAAATTTAATACTATGGAGTTCTATTATTTAGACACAATAACAATTAACTAGGTTTTGCCTATTGCAGGGCTGCAATTGGTTTGTGTATTTAGAATATGTGTTGTAATGTGGATGAAGCAAGAAGTATGTGTGTTGGAAATAATTTTTAAAACGAATATTTGTAAAAATATTTATACTCAACCTCCTACCCCTACTCCAGCTCCTACTCTAACTCCTACTCCAACTCCTACTCCAACTCCTACTCCAACTCCTACTCCAACTCCTACTTCAACTCCTACTCCAACTCCTACTCCAACTCCTACTCCAACTCCTACTCCAACTCCTACTCCAACTCCTACTCCAACTCCTACTCCAACTCCTACGCCAACTCCTACTCCAACTCCTACTCCAACTCCTACTCCAACTCCTACTCCAACTCCTTCTCCAACTCCTACTCCAACTCCTACTCCAACTCCTACTTCAACTCCTACTCCAACTCCTACTCCAACTCCTACTCCAACTCCTACTCCAACTCCTACTCCAACTCCTACTCCAACTCCTACTCCAACTCCTACTCCAACTCCTACTCCAACTCCTACTCCAACTCCTACTCCAACTCCTGCTCCAACTCCTACTCCAACTCCTACTCCAACTCCTACTCCAACTCCTACTCCAACTCCTACTCCAACTCATATTCCAACTCCTACTCCAACTCCTACCCTACATCTGCCCAACTCCTACCCTACATCTACCCAACTCCTACCCTACATCTACCCAACTCCTACCCTACATCTACCCAACTCCTACCCTACATCTACCCAACTCCTACCTCACATCTACCCAACTCCTACCCTACGACTACCACTATTAAGTATTTAAAGAAAATGAAAAGAAAAAAACTTTCAATGTTAGCTTTATCTCGACAAATGGGGCCTAGGAAATTGTTGCCAAATTTTTAATTACCCAAATCTCGTTGCGTAGGTGGAGACGCTCAGTTTGATACCCATATCGGCTAAACCTACCCCTACCCCTACCCCTACCCCTGTTCTTACCCCTATTCCTTCCCCGACCCCTACCCCACCCCTAGTGATTTTATTTTAATAAATGTGTTTTGCGTAATATTTTCCCTTAAAAATATGTGCCACATCTTGCAAATTGGGGCTTTGGAGCTAACTGCTAAGTTCAAAGGGAAAGTAAAAAAACAGCGCTATATAAATTTTTTCAAAAATCAGAGAAAAAATTACCATTTTCTATCAATAAATGCATTTTTAATGATTTTTTTCGTTCACCGAATTATTTTCTCCTTGTATATTTCAAATGAATATTGCAAGTATTAATAATGGCACCGTGTCAAATCGCCTACGCATTAAAAAAAAATCATAATTTTATTTCGAGAAATTCATTTTTTTTTAAATATTAATAAACCTTCAAAGCAATTTTTCATACTATTCCGTTAGTTTGCTTTTAAAACTTGGGTACCTAACCGGAAATTAAATTCGAATGCTTTATTAGATAACATTCTCGCGTAGGTACTTGTAATATTGCACTTGTCTACAAACTGAAGGAATTTTCTCGAACAAAATTATCCCATAGAAAAGTGAATTAGGCGCGAAGGAATAAAATGACGGTTTTGATCAGCTTTTATAACTGTCAAAAGTTTGAACGATTATTGTGGAAGTTTTCCCACGGGTCGCTATAGATGTCGCGATTTACAAAACTTCCTACGTGGTTTTTAAAAGCGATTATCCATTTATTTAACCTCTTCGACTCACAGAAATGAAAAATTAAGTATTTTCGTGGCCGACGGCAATAGTGGAAGAAAATTTTCCGCCGAGAGATCAGGTTTATGTTTTTGTACATACTTTTTAAATATTCTCGTGGGCAATTATTTTTCTTTCACGGCAACACGTAGGGTGAGAAAGATCGCTGGAAACTCGAATGAAGATCGAGCAGCGCCACCCGGCGGGTACGAAGATTGCGGTTGAAAATAGAACCGACTCGATTGGATTTGAATTTTTCTAGTTCTCGCCGATAGATGGACCCAGTAATCGTTCAATATCTTCGATACAAATTTTTCAGTAGTTTCTAGAGATTTTTCTTAGATCACATTTTTCCCCAGATTTTTACCCCACATTTTCAACATCATATACGACATCACAACGTCATATGCGACATTCATTTTCAGTAGTTGGACCGGAAAATTGACCCTTCCGGTGTTCTAAACTCTACGGGCGGTTATGTCTACTTTCGCGAGACAGGAGAGAAAAAAAACCGTGGGGAAAAAAGTGAAATTCGTGGTTCGCGAAAACGAACCTTGGGTGTTTTAAATGGATAGGGCGCATGGTCGTTTTCGGCTAGCCGGCCAAGTCTGAAATGGGGAAAAGTTAGAGCATTAATATATACTAGGTTTTGCCTATTGCAGTGCTGCAATTGGTTTGTGTATTTAGAATATGTGTTGTAATGTGGATGAAGCAAGAAGTGTGTGTGTTGGAAATAATTTTTAAAACGAATATTTGGAAAAATATTTATGCTCAACCTCCTACCCCTACTCCAACTCCTACTCCAACTCCTACTCCAACTCCTACTCCAACTCCTACTCCAACACCTACTTCAACTCCTACTCCTGCCCAGCTCCTGCTCCAGCTGGTCAGCTCCTGCTCCAGCTCCCTGCTCCAACTCCTGCTCCAGCTCCTGCTCAACTCCTGCTCAGCTCCTGCTCCAGCTCCCTGCTCAGCTCCTACTCCAGCTCCTGCTCCAGCTCCTACTCAGCTCCCTGCTCAACTCCCTGCTCAACTCCTGCTCCAACTCCTACTCCGGACTCCTACTCCAACTCCTACTCCAAGCTCCTACTCAACTCCTACTCCAACTCCTGCTCCAACTCTCCCTACTCCAGCTCCTACTCCAACTCCTACTCGAACTCCTACTCCAACTCCTACTCCAGCTCCTCCTGCTCCTACCCCTACTCCAAGTCCTACTCCAACTCCTACTCCAACTCCTACTCCAACTCCTACTCCAACTCCTACTCCAACTCCTACTCCAACTCCTACTCCAACTCCTACTCCAACTCCTACTCCAACTCCTACTCCAACTCCTACTCCAACTCCTACTCCAACTCCTACTCCAGCTCATACTCCAACTCCTACTCCAACTCCTACTCCAACTCCTACTCCAACTCCTACTCCAACTCCTACTCCAACTCCTACTCCAACTCCTACTCCAACTCCTACGCCAACTCCTACTCCAACTCCTACTCCAACTCCTACTCCAACTCCTACTCCAACTCCTACTCCAACTCCTACTCCAACTCCTACTCCAACTCCTACTCCAACTCCTACTCCAACTCCTACTCCAACTCCTACTCCAACTCCTAATCCAACTCCGACTCCAACTCCTAATCCAACTCCTACTCCAACTCCTACTCCAACTCCTACTCCAACTCCTACTCCAACTCCTACTCCAACTCCTACTCCAACTCCTACTCCAACTCCTACTCCAACTCCTACTCCAACTCCTACTCCAACTCCTACTCCAACTCCTACTCCTACTCCAACTCCTACTCCTACCCCTACTCCAACTCCTACTCCAACTCCTACTCCAACTCCTACTCCAACTCCTACTCCAACTCCTACTCCAAACTCTACTCCAACTCCTACTCCAACTCCTACTCCAACTCCTACTCCAACTCCTACTCCAACTCCTACTCCAACTCCTACTCCAACTCCTACCCTACATCTACCCAACTCCTACCCTACATCTACCCAACTCCTACCCTACATCTACCCAGCTCCTACCCTACGACTACCACTATTAAGTATTTAAAGAAAATGAAAAGAAAAAAACTTTCAATGTTAGCTTTATCTCGACAAATGGGGCCTAGGAATTTGTTGCCAAATTTTTAATTGCCCAAATCTCCTTGCGTAGGTGGAGACGCTCAGTTTGATACCCATATCGGCCTACCCCTACCCCTACCCCTACCCCTGCTCTTACCCCTATTCCTTCCCCGACCCCTACCCCACCCCTAGTGATTTTATTTTAATAAATGTGTTTTGCGTAATATTTTCCCTTAAAAATATGAGCCACATCTTGCAAAATGGGGCTTTGGAGCTAATTGCTAAGTTCAAGGGGAAAGTAAAAAAACAGCGCTATATAAATTTTAAAAAAAATCATCCAAAAAATTGTCGTTTTCTATCAATAAATTAATTTTTATCGCTTTTTTTCGTTCACCGAATTATTTGTTCCTTGTATATTTTAAATTGGTATTACAATATTAGTCAGGTAAGTATTAATAATGGCGCCGTGTAAAATCGCCTACGCATTAAAAAAAACTCGTAATTTTATTTCAAGATATTCGTTCATTTTAAATATTATTAAACCTTCAAAGTAATTTTTTCATACTATTCCTATAGGTTCCTCCTAAAACTTGGGTACCTACTCGAAAATTAAATTCGAATGCTTCCATACATTAGATTCTCGGGTAGGTACTTGTAATATTGCACTTGTCTACAAACTGAAGGAATTTTCTCGAACAAAATTATCCCATAGAAAAGTGGAATAGGCGCGAAAGAATAAAATGACGATTTTTATCAGCTTTCATAACTGTCAAAAGTTTGAACGATTATCGTGGAAGTTTTTCCATGTGTTGTTGTATATGTCGCGATTTTCAAAACTTCCTACGTGGTTTTTAAAAGCGATTATCTATTTAGTTAACCTCTCCGATTCGTCTAAGTAAAGGATATTGTAATTTCGTGGGAGACGGCAAAAGTTGAAGATAATTTTCCGCCGAGAGATCCGTTTTTGGCTTTTGTACGTAGTTTTGAAATATATACTCGGCGAGTCTATTATTTTTCTTTCACTGGCAACACGTACGGTAAAAGATCGCTGGAAACTCGAATGAAACTCGAGCAGCGCCACACGGCGGGTAGGAAGATTGCGGTTGAAAATAGAACCGACTCGATTGGATTTGAATTTTTGCTTACTGATTTAAGGTTTGTTCTAGTTCTCGCCAATAGATGGAAACCATAATCGTTCAATATCTTCGATACAAAATTTTCAGTAGTTTCCAGAGATTTTTTTAAGAATGCGAGTTTCGATCCGCGGCTAACTTCAGTTGTCTGAATTTTTTCCATACGTTTTTTGGCTACATCGATATTTGACCGATTTCGAGCCTTATCTTCTTTGAATTTCTATAGACGGAAGGTCGATTTTGGCTTGGTTTCGAAATCCCCTTGACTGCACGCGAATACGAACCTCGGGGTGTTTTAAATGGATAGGGCGCCAAGGTCGCTTTTGGCCGGCCAGGCGTGGTCTGAAAATCGAAAAAAGTTAGAACAATACTATATATACTAGGTTTTGCCTATTGCAGTGCTGCAATTGGTTTGTGTATTTAGAATATGTGTTGTAATGTGGATGAAGCACGAAGTGTGCGTGTTGGAAATAATTTTTAAAACGAATATTTGGAAAAATATTTATACTTAACCTCCTACCCCTACTCCAACTCCTACTCCAACTCCTACTCCAACTCCTACTCCAACTCCTACTCCAACTCCTACTCCAACTCCTACTCCAACTCCTACTCCAACTCCTACCCTACATCTACCCAACTCCTACCCAACTCCTACCCTACATCTACCCAACTCCTACCCTACGACTACCACTATTAAGTATTTAAAGAAAATGAAAAGAATTTTTTTTTTTATGTTAGCTTAATTTCGACAAATGGGGCCTAGGAATTTGATGCCAAATTTTTAACTGCCCAAATCTCGTTGCGTAGGTGGAGACGCTCAGTTTGATACAACTCCTACTCCAACTCCTACTCCAACTCCTACTCCAACTCCTACTCCAACTCCTACTCCAACTCCTACTCCAACTCCTACTCCAACCTCTACTCCAACTCCTACTCCAACTCCTACTCCAACTCCTACTCCAACTCCTACTCCAACTCCTACTCCAACTCCTACTCCAACTCCTGCTCCAACTCCTACTCCAACTCCTACTCCAACTCCTACCCTACATCTACCCAACTCCTACCCTACATCTACCCAACTCCTACCCTACATCTACCCAACTCCTACCCTACGACTACCACTATTAAGTATTTAAAGAAAATGAAAAGAAAAAAACTTTCAATGTTAGCTTTACCTCGACAAATGGGGCCTAGGAATTTGTTGCCAAATTTTTAATTTCCCAAATCTCGTTGCGTAGGTGGAGACGCTCAGTTTGATACCCATATCGGATAAACCTACCCCTACCCCTACCCCTACCCCTGCTCTTACCCCTATTCCTTCCCCAACCCCTACCCCACCCCTAGTGATTTTATTTTAACAAATGTGTTTTGCGTAATATTTTCCCTTAAAAATATGAGCCACATCTTGCAAAATGGGGCTTCGGAGCTAACTGCTAAGTTCAAGGGGAAAGTATAAAAACAGCGCAATATAAATTTTTAAAAAAATCAGCGAAAAAATTGTCGTTTTCTATCAATAAATGAATTTTTATCGGTTTTTGTCGTTCACCGAATTATTTGTTCCTTGTATATTTCAAATTAGTATTACAATATTAGTAAGGTAAGTATTAATAATGGCGCCGTGTAAAATCGCCTACGCATTAAAAAAAACTCGTAATTTTATTTCAAGAAATTCGTTCATTTTAAATATTATTAAACCTTCAAAGCATTTTTTCCATACTATTACGTTAGTTTGCTCTAAATACTTGGGTACCTACCTACCCGGAAATTAAATTCGAATGCTTTATTAGATAACATTCTCGCGTAGGTACTTTTGTATTTGCATACAATCTATGGAAAATTCTCTAAGAAAAATTATGCAATATGAGAGCGGGCGGGACGGAACGAAATGGCGCTTTTTTTATATTTCCCAACTGTCAAAAGTTTGAACGATTATTGTGGAAGTTTTTCCATGTGTTGTTGTATATGTCGCGATTTTCAAAACTTCCTACGTGGTTTTTAAAAGCGATTATCTCTTTAGTTAAGCTCTCCGATTCGTCTAAATAAAGGATTATGTAATTTCGAGGGAGACGGTAAAAGTAGAAGATAATTTTCCGCCGAGAGATCCGATTTTACCTTTTGTACGTAGTTTTTAAATATATACTCGGTGAGTCTATTATTTTTCTTTCACTGGCAACACGTAGGGTAAAAGATCGCTGGAAACTCGAATGAAACTCGAGCAGCGCCACACGGCGGGTAGGAAGATTGCGGTTGAAAATAGAACCGACTCGATTGGATTTGAATTTTTGCTTACTGATTTAAGGTTTGTTCTAGTTCTCGCCAATAGATGGAAACCGTAATCGTTCAATATCTTCGATACAAAATTTTCAGTAGTTTCCAGAGATTTTTTTAAGAATGCGAGTTTCGATCCGCGGCTAACTTCGGTTTGCTGAATTTGTTGCACGCCAAAATGAGCCTTGCGGTGTTTTAAACTCGGCGGGCGATTAGGTCCACTTTCGCGAGACAGGCCGACGACACGGACCTTATCCGATTCTGAGCCTTATTTTCTTTGAAATTCGATATGCGGAAGGATGATTTTCGCCTGGCTGCGAAAGTCCGCTGCCCTTAAGCTAAAATGAACCTTGAGGTGTTTTAAATGGATAGAGCACCAAGGTCGCTTTCGGCCGGCCAGGTTTGGTCTGAAAATCGAAAAAGTTAGAACAATACTATATACTAGGTTTTGCCTATTGCAGAGCTGCAATTGGTTATGAATAGTTGTGTATGTGTGTTGTAATGTGGATGAAGCAAGAAGTGTGTGTGTTGGAAATAATTTTTAAAACGAATATTTGGAAAAATATTTATACTCAACCTCCTACTCCTACTCCAACTCCTACTCCAGCTCCTACTCAACTCTCTCAGCTTCTACTCCAACTCCTACTCCAACTCCTACTACAACTCCTACTCAACTCCTACTCCAACTCCTACTCCAACTCCTATAACTCCTACTCCAGCTCCTACTTAACTCCTGCTCCAACTCCTGCTCCAGCTCCTACTCCAGCTCCTACTCCAACTCCTACTCTACTCAACTCCTACTCTCTCCTACTCCAGCCTACTCAGCTCCTCCAGCTCCTACTCCAACTCCTACTCCTACTCCTACTCGTACTCCTTCTTCTACTCCTACTCCTACTCCTACTCTTACTCCTACTCCTACTCCTACTCCTACTCTTACTCCTACTCCTACTCCTACTCCTACTCCTACTCAACTCCTACTCCTACTCCTACTCCTACTCCTACTCCTACTCCTACCCCTACTCCTACTCCTACTCCTACTCCTACCCCTACTCCTACACCTACCCTACCCCTACCCTACATCTACCCAACTCCTACCCTACATCTGCCCAACTCCTACCCTA